>JAVTVY010057184.1:0-29032 GCA_036873755.1 Hanleya hanleyi | reverse complement strand
GGGGTATAGGACCAATGTTTGCCCCACTGGGAAACCTACTTCTAGACATTTGCGGTATGGTTGTTTGGATTTGTTTTCTTAGTCTCGTCAAGACAAACATGATAGGAAGTGTCCCGGCACGAAACGGTGAAATGTTTGAAAAAAGTTCGAGGTCTGTCCCATATAGACCCATATACTGGGATATAAGCCCAATGTATGTATAAATCCATACGGGGTGGACATGATGGAGTCTAGGTGAGTCCCTGGTGGTCCAATGGTGTCATATGAGGTCTTATTTTGAAGCTGTCATGCAGGAGCACTTGACTACACTAATGGTTCGTACGTTGTCAATACTCTGCGCATGCGCAGCCTGGCCGTAGTATAGAAAGCAGACATTTTTGGGGGTGTGTGTGTGGGTGTTTTTTGGGTTAGAGATGGGCTATTCACGGTTCGAATGGGTCGTGTGAGGTATCCATGTGAAGCCTATGTAATGGAGCATATGATGGCGTGGATGTGGGGTAGACATATGATCATTCTGCGCATGCGTGGTAGCCTAAGTGTATGGAAATAGCCGTGTTTGGGGTCTAGGTGGGCCCCTCATGGGTCTATATGGGTCGAGTGAGGTATCCATGTGAATTCTAGGTGGGGCAGCATCCACCTGGACTAACATTCACGTGGTTTGGTGGGTCTGTGCAAGTGTGTGTGACGTCACTTCCGGTTTGGGTGAATGCTCAAACACTACCTCCAACTTGCCCGGCCCAGCCCGGCCCCCTCCCCCCCCCAGCGCGCGCGCGGGAGTGATCTGATGCCGCAGTGCGCGCGCGCGGGTTCTCTGGCAGTGCGCGGATGAATGTCGGGTCAAAAGGTCAAAGGTCACATCCAGGTCAAACGGTCCAAGGTCTCCATAGTAATAAACTTCATCTATACATGTTGGACGAGTCTTCACTCACCGTCTTTCTTTACACGCACCTCAATGAAATGCCCGCTCCAAACCTAGACCAAAACACGTACTTGGTCTGTGGGCTGATTTCATTGGCTCTCTATTTTACTATAGTGCTCTTGCATTCTAACATTGATGGGTTACATTTTGGCTCCATCCTACACCACTGATTTCAGTTTGACTGAATCTCCACATTGGGCATTTATGCATTATGAATAAAACACACAAGACAGGGTTTTTTGGTGAGATCTCATTTTTTTTAATCAGTGAACAACAACAACGTGAGAACAACCACATGAAAACTGAAGCCCAGAACAAGGGGCTTGTACATTGAAAAAACTGAAGCCCAGAACAGCGGGCTTGTACATTGAAAGAACTGAAGCCCAGAACAGGGGGCTTGTAAATTTAAGCCCAGAACAGCGGGCGTGTGTACATTGAAAGAATTCAAGCCCAGAACGGGGCTTGTACATTGAAATGATGGGCGGCCCAGTCATATACGAGTACATCGCGGTCCTCGGCTTTGGGGTACTCGTCAAACATCTGTACGATGGTAGATAAGGGTCTTCCCCGGCATCGATGGTACAGGTAAAACAAGCAATATTGTCCGCACACGCTACTGGTCAGGCTTTGCAACGTTTGACTGTTCCAACACCACGTCTCTGTGCCTTGATCCATGAAGTCTGTTAAATTGGGATGGAGGGGTGGCAGGCCGTACGGGTCAAAGTATTCGCCCTGCTGTTCTGTCAAGTACACGGCCACCCAATGTTCACCGGGCCGATCCATCGGATCCGTGTTGAGAACGTAAACAGCAGGATTCATACGATCTAATGGGAACACATCTCGGGCCAACACCCCTTGAAACATCATACGTGTCTCTGGGTCATTCTCCAGCACGGTGGTTATCTGGTCTGTATCCATGTTAGGTGGAGAAGTCACACAGCACGTTGCACGCCTTGTCCACTTGAATGATGTTGTCAAACTCGGCGTAGCAGATCACATTGACGGTGCTCCGGAGGGCTCGTTGAAAGTGGATTTCCAACCGTAAATTGCCTTGCTTGGCCAGGGCCAGCTGATGGTCGTTCTCTAAGGTGGGGGTCAAATCGAAACAGAACGTGTATCCGTTCCCGTAGTCCTCCCGACTGATGAAATTCCCTTCGTCCTGGTTGATTTGACCGGTGGCTGTAAACAGGCTCTGATAGGCTCGAATGAAATTCGCGCGCCCAAATTCGGTGTTAAGACCGTGGCTGGTACCTGTTGTCCATCCACATGTAGGGCCACAAAATTGATGCCGCAATGTTTAAAGTCAAACGGTTCTCTGGGTAGGCTCCACTGAAACTGGTATTTTCCACACAGGGCAGGATCAATCGCTTGGGTAGTTCCCCCAGGAACAGGTTTTCTTTGTTGGCGCTCATATTTCCAGCAGACACAGAGAACACTTTGGTTTGTACACGTCGGATAGGGTACTGGGCTGGTTTTGTTTCCAAGGCTTGCATGTGTCCCAATTGAACGGCTGGATTCGGTTTCACTTTTCGGACATACAGGACTGCGTCTTCGATGACAATCTTATAGTCAGCTGCATGCGCCTCTACGTTAGTGGCCATCAATGCGAAGGTCAGAGGCGCCCGTATCAGTCGGATTTTGATGGGGATCTTGTTCAAGAGGTATCGGCCTTGCATGAACATGTCTGCGTGCAGTCGACCCATGAGATCCACCGCGACGTCGTTCGCGGTCAAAGCCTTCCGTTTGCTATATCCCGTATTGTCGTTCTCTGCGCCCATGTGCTCGGCTTTGTCCTGGTAGAATAAAGCGGCTGTCAGTTGAAGTTTTTTAGCATCTCGTCCATGCGACAACAGCGTCTCGATGTAGGCTCGATAGGGGTACGTGTTGGTCTGTGTGGGCGGGACGGTCCACAAATCAAATTCACTGTTGGTGGAGGGGCAGGACTCGGCGTGGATCAAGGACATGTTTTGAGAAAAGATATCCCGGGTCTTCGATGTGCGTCGTCGCTGGGTCGGTCGTCGACTGGTGCGTGGTCTCGGTGGGGCAGGTCTTTTATTCCCTACGGTGCGTTGTGCTTTGGCCACCAAGACGCCTCCCGCTTCTTTGGCCCGCCGTTTCAAGGCTTCTTTGGGTGCCGTACCCCCCAAGACATCACCGGCCACTTGCAGTCCACTGCGTACCGCTTGTTTGCCGATTGCTTTCACCCCACGCGTCACCAAGGGCAGGAACGTTTTGACGATGCTCCCGAGTATGTTCCCCAGTCCATGTCCACGTTGCATGCGTGCACCACTAAAAACCGGAAAGCCACCCCGGCCTGTTGGGCATAATAGTCCATATAGCTGCGTGCATCGCACTCGTAAGGCACCTTCATTATACAAAGTGGGGAGCACGTGCTTGTCGAAAATGAAGTCCGTAGATCGAAACCCAGCATGTGCTGTAGGATAGGACTCAGTAAGACACTCGCGTTGGCGGTGACGATAAGCTCTGCCTTGTCGTTGTGTGCGTTGTAATCGAAGATCACGTGATTCTTGAAGGGATAGGCTTTGATGGGTTTTGAAGTATTCGTGACCTCCCGTAGGGCCTTATAATGCAACAGTCTTGACAGCCCACCCATGAACTCCTTGGGAGTATCGTATTGGCCTTCGGGGAGGGTGAGTCGGGTGTTTTTGCCTTCGTAGGTCACGTCGTACCACACTTCATTGGCTCGCACGTTGTACCACGAGTAAGGGTATTGGATATCCACGAGGCCACATTCCCATCGCCCAGGTAAATGCAACGGTTGCGGTAACTGGGGCACGTACTTGGCCACGGTGTTGTCAGGAAACACATCCAGCGAACTGCTACTGGGTAGGGTGAGGTAAAACATGGCGACTGAGCTGTCCTGCTGCTGCTGTTGGTTTTAATAGGTGTTTCAGGCCATAGGCGGTTGTGTCCGGCGTCGTGTTCGTCGCGTTGACTTGCTATGTGTCACGGCTCTGGAGATGTGGGGTGTCCTGATCAAGGGTGGTTTTTTAAAGGTTTGAAAAGAAGGTGCCCGTTCTGGCGGTGGAGTTTTGGGGGGTGACTCCGGTTCCCAGTCGGATTCCCAAGAAGGTAGTGGGTCACTCAGCGATTGCTGGGTTCGCTGCATAAAGGCCCAGCGGTGGGGGTTCCCCACCAATTCCTGCCTTGAGCGAAGACCTCCCATCCTCGAGGATCCGTGTGCGATCTGCGTTTACGCGTCAGGTCATTCATTACATCCGTCATGTGGGTACCGGGGACCACCTGATTCTGTACCAGGGGTTCGTCTTTATCATTCCAAGTCATGTTAGGATTCTGTTTCATCCGTTGTAATACCAGGCCAGCTTGTTTCTTGAACGATGCAGGTACACTCTTCAGCACTTCGTCTTCCACCCACTGTGGGGCTGTGGGGGTTACCCCTGGTAATGGCGGCTGTTGGAGCGGTGCTGAGGTCGGCGGTGTGTCGCGTGGTGGTGGTGATGGTGGTGGTGGTGGTGGGGTAGAGAGGGTTTTGTATTGGTCCATGAACGTCATGTACCGTTGAAGCGTCTCATTGTACCGTTGTACTTTCTCACTGTCGCTTAACCCCGGTCTCTGTAAGATCTGTGGCATCTCTCCATCGAGGGTGTTTATGGTCTTCACCGTAGGTGGGACAGGGTAGGGCGATTGGAGGTTTTGAAGGAATCGCGGTTCGACGAGGACCATTTTTTTCGTGTGGTTCATTGTCGGCCGAAGAGTCCACCCAATACTGGACCCAACACGGAAGCGGCCAACAGTGCTAAGATGGCCCCGAGAAATCCGCCTTTCTGTAACACCTTTTTCTTTTGTGTTTGTGGGACCCACTTCTGGACTAGGGTTCGGAGACCTGTCTTATGCTTGGCCAACTTGGTCTTCTGAGCCGGAGTCAGTGGTACGTTGCCTTTTAACAGGTTGTACCCGATCTCGCACAGACAGCGTACACGGTCAGGGTCCGCACCGCGTACAATGGTTCGGACCAACTCGGGTGGGGCCGTCTTCAATACACGGAGCGTGGGAGCGTGCTTCCGTACTCGCGCAGACATCATGTACAACTAATGCTAGAACCCACAACTCTGCTCTTTTTATCTACCTCAGAGACAAAGTCAACCATGCTGTGGTATTCATTCTTTTTATTATCCCCATCATCAAAACACACACTCCAGCTGGGGGCGCCACTGTGGATGTGTTTACATTATTTTTGTATGTACACGTGGTGGGTCTCTCCGGGAAAGATGCCGGTCCGTAGTCGAAGGTGGTCGGGGGTGGCTTGCTTGAGGTCGAAGAGCATATACCCGTGCTGAGGGGTTGTGACATCTTTAAAGGCTTCCAACGCAAAAGGTGTGCGGCCGGGATATATCTGTCTCGCCAGGTGCGGCAGTTGAGTGGTATCTCTCAGGTTTTTGAAGACCACCAGGTAGTGGCCATTTAAGCTGATGTTCCGATGTTCTTTGTTTTTACTGAACAGATTCTGCACAATGTAGATGATGCTGAGCCGTCGATGGTGGCTGCCTTTGGTAAAGAGTTGGGTGACCCGCGCATCCGTCTCCGCCATGAGATCATCCAGAACCACCAAGGTGTCGGGTTCCAAATCGGCCAGGTTAGGTAGGCCTTCCACGAACGTGATGTGGGGCATTGCTGCATACGCTGCCTGCCATTCTCCATAACACCACACGCCTCGGGCAATGGGTGGGGTGATCATGCTGTCGGCGTGTTGAAGAAGCTTCCGGACGAAGTGCGTTTTGCCGGAGCCCGTCGGTCCTGCGATGAGACACGTGAAGGGATGCTGCCACCGAGGGTCCATGGTTCGAGGTGTATCCGTTGTCGTGGTAACCCGCTCTTGTAAATTTCGTACGAGTGAACTGGAGTGTGGGTACAACGTCGGTCGTCGTTGTCTGTTCACTGCGAGGGATGATGGGGGTGGGTACAACGTCGGTCGTCGTTGTCTGTTCACTGTGAGGGATGAAATCCGGTGGGGTTTCAGACGTACTGGGTGTACTTGGTGTAGATGTGGAGCTTGGTGTGGATCTCGACGTGGCTTGTACACGGGGTATGGTGGTGACTGGGTTCGATATGGGGTTGACTGGTGCTATCTGTTGACCGGTTTCACTGATGGCTGGTGTTCTCAGTTGGTTAAGTAACGTGATGACATAGGCTACGTCGTAAAACACACCTCCGTACAAACACACTCAGCAGGGTTAGCAGTATCACCACAAAGCCCACTTGCGCTTTGCGCGTTTTGGGAGACGCTGTGTTCAGAGGCAGCTGCTGTTTGTCCATAGCACTGTGGTCGGACGTGGAATGAAGGATGACGGTATTGGTGTCTGGCTTTATAGTCGTTTCATCTGGTTGGCAGCGACCCAGGAATTGAAGGAACTGGGCCAGCCTTGCCATTTGACGAAATGAAACAGTTTGCCACGTCGACGTTCCGTTTTCAAAATCTGCTCCACCGTGTAGTAGTCTTGCTTTGTTTTTACGACAGGCTGTAATTCCATCTCGTAAAACGTCCCAAGCAACGGTTCCCCTTGAAGATCTTCCAGTTCATAGACTCGCTGCTGTTGGGGTAGGCGCCGTTTAATCAGGAAGTGCCCATCGCTCCAGTTGGGCAAGTAACTTTTCTCAAATTGACCTTTGACTTCACTGATCCGTACAGGGTCCCCGACCTTGTACACCGTCTTCGGCGTTCGCTGCGATTGCCTGGGGTGCAAGAGACGCCGGACTTGGGCTTCATTGCGTTGGGTCACGGTAATGGGGGCTCTCTCTATACTCCGATTGTAACCAGTCACAAGTTTCGGGAGAACATCGATGTACCGCCTTGTATTCTTATAGGTGAAATATATATACATGCGGCCTTTGAATGTCCTGTTGAACCTTTCCACCACGGAAGCCTTGGTCTCGTTGTACGTATGGAAGAAAAACACCTTCTGGGCTTTCAGAAACTGTTGGAACGGTCTGTTGAGGAATTCCGTGCCTTCGTCGGTTTGCAAATACAAAGGTTTGCGCCCTGTCTTGAAGATGTCTTTGAACGCCGCTATGAGCTTCGCCCCCGTTTTCGTCCGGATGGGTACCACCCACGCATACTTGGATAGGGTATCGATGCACGTCAAAATATACCGATTCCCATCGTTGTGTTTGGCAAAGACGCTCATATCGACGAAATCCGCTTGCCACTGGGCATCTATTCCTCCCACGATGACCCGGTTCCGTAGAAAATGGCGACGGACAGATCGATGTAAGGTATAGGTGTCTTGTTTTCTTAACCAATCTCGGACTTGGGCACGTTGTATCCCCTGGGGTTTGGCCGCTCGATAGAGAGCCGACAATGCACTATAGGCCGCCGGACTGTCGGGACTGTAGTATAAGTTATCCAACACCTTCTCCCAGCGCTTCATGGTGACAAATGATGATGGACCCTGGCTCTATCGTTTATTTATAACGGGTATATCTTGGGCCGGAGTTTCTTTCTGATTTTCTTCGTGGGCTTCCACAGTGTCCATGGTAAATGACCAGTCCAACTCGTCTGATGACCGCTTGATAAGCACTTCCATCCACATCTACCACGGCATCTTCCAATGCAGACCACAGATCAGGGTGAAGGGTAAAATGCACTGTACCTCCATCTAGCCGAGCCAATTGAGCAAAGAAAGGGCCGCGTCGGATGTACACATCGTGACACAAGTGGATGAGGTCGCCGTCCAGTTCACCAGACAACACCCGTTTGAATTTGGTCCAGCCCTCCCGGGACAGACGAATGTGAGCCGGGCACGGTTGTGTAGGGTCCGCATAACAGATGTCTCCCACCTCCTCCATGATATCGACCTTATCCGCATACACGTGCAGGAAAACCTCGGGGGTTAAGCTGAGATACGCCAGTATTATATGCTCCGTCATGGTCAGTACGTGAATGGTACCAGATTTGACTGTCTCTCGTATTTATAGGGAGAACTCCGTGAGATCAAAGGATCAGGTGGTCATGTCACTGGGCTGACTGAGTCTAGCCGGGTAATCAATGGCATCGTCGTCTGGTTCATGGCTAGACATTTGTTCATTGGGTTCTGCCGCCGATTCTCTCAGGGCACGAGCCCACTCCAACTCGTCTGATGACCGCTCGTCCGGTGTAAACAGCTGGTCGACGATAGGCACCACTTTCTCGAAGGCTGTCCACAGATCGGGGTCTAGGGTGAAGCTTCGCGTAGGGTTTGGTAGCGGCCCAGGCGTGGGAAGAAGGGTCCACGGTATACGTAGATGGCATTGTCTATGTGGATGAGGTGTCCGTCGAGCTCGCCGCTCAATACCCGTTTAAATTTTGTCCAGCCGTCACGGTGTAGCGTAACCGTATTCGATACGGTCTCAGCGGGCGACCAGCAAACATCTCCACGGTCTTCTACGAGGGTGACTTTATCTTCATAGACGTGTAACCCCACCCGGGGTGTAAGGGGAAGGATGGCTCGTAGGACTGGTGACATGCTTGATCCAATGTCGAACGGTGAATGACACACACTGTGTCTGACCCTCGTATTTATAGTCAGGTCCCACTGTCAATGCCACAGCGCCAGGGTCAATAGGGCACAGACTATTGTGAGGCCAACCAGCCGTCGCTGGTTCCGGCGTGAGCGCTCGTGGTCCATAGCCCGAGCATCAAGGATGGCTGTCATAGTCCAGTAGTGGTGAGTGATGGCACACCTCTTCATCGAGTGCACTGTGTCGAGGACCGCTTCGGTGAACTCGTTCAGGATCTGGCGTCGCCCCTCGTTGTCGTCGCCGTCTGCAAACATGGACCGGACCACTGCTTGGTAACCCGTGAGTGAATTAACCACGGTGGCATGCTGTAAAATGCGAGTCGCATAGGGCTGGATCGCCGTCATGGCTCTGCAACCGTAGAAATGAAGGTGTAGGATCCAGAGAGACGTGTTTTATAGACCAGGTCACACATGCGCGCCTAGATGTAGCTCTACGGGTGTAGTCCGTGCTACGTATTATTCTGATGGATTATGTGGGTACTATCTTATCGACAATGGAGACTACTTGTTCCAAAGCCGTCCATAGATCAGGGTCCAGGGTAAAACCACCTCGCTTCAGACAGAGGAGTCGAGCAAAATACGGACCGCAGAAAATGTAGACGTCGTCACACAGGTGAATGCTATCACCGTGCAGGTCACCCAACAACACCCGTTTCAAGGTAGTCCAGCCTTCCAGTGACAAAGAGACATGCGCTTTGGGTTCAGACGTACACCAACAATTACTGTCGTCATCGATGAGCTCCACTCGTTTGGGGTACAACAATAGGGTGCAGCCAGGTGTAAGAGTGCGGGTAGCCACAGAGTTCGCGTCGGGGTGCAGTAAGTCGTGGACGTCGGGGATAATAGCTTTCAGCGCCAGCCATAATGCCGGATGGAGTATGATAGGGGGACCACCACGCTCTTCTAACCGGGGGAAAAAAGAATCATCTCTACCACTTCGTAGGTAGACACCTACTCCCACGTGCATGAAATCGACTTCGGGCTCTTTTCCCTGTAACAACCGTGTCAATAGAGCCCATCCTGCTAGGGTTAAACACAGCTTCACCTCTCGCGGTTGTTCTTCGATGAGCTGCAGTTTATTGTCATAGACGATCAGGGTGACGTGGGTGGTGAGTTGGAACAAGGCAAGCTCCCATTTGCTACGTCTGCTCCGTGCGCTTCCATGGTGGTGAATGACAAAACACCGGTTAGAGAAGTGGCTTTATAGTGTAACTGTTGGGTAGGGTTTTATACACCGTGTGAGTCATGGGCACTTGTTATACTCGCTTGCGCCATAAGGTCAATAAGGTTAGAAATGCGCTTTTTTCTCCTACGCCCTGTGACGGCCCTTCGTGAATGGGCGTAGCCTGTGAACATCATAGGAATGCATGTACTAACCTGTCTGTGGGGTTTTTCCACAATGTCGCTCACCTTCGTGTCTTTTCGGATACGTCCATACAGGGTCCAGTTTTCGACACTAGATGACCACATTCCGACAAAATGGCCAGTTTTTGACACCGGACGTGCCGCCATCTTGAACCAGAAGGCGGACGCCGCCATCTTGGATATGTCCCATAATGCACCGAGTCAAAATACTCGCTTCTGATTGGCTGAGAACACTCCTGCGCACACCTCCTCATGACCTCCACATGATCCGCCATTTTGTATCAAACTGTGGGATGCAAAATGGCGGATCATGCCGCCATTTTGCACCCCACATTTTGAAACAAAATGGCGGATCATGCCACCATTTTGCATCCCACATTTTGATACAAAATGGCGGCACGGAAAAACCCCAGACAAAAAGTCTGGACATGTCCAAAGGTCATGCCCCATTCACCCAACTGGAAGTGACGTCAGTTTTACATCCGGGTAAAACAATACTCGAGCGGGTTGCTCCCTAAAAAACCTCCTCCTTTTATTCGTTTTTCTCAAGCCGCCATTTTGCATCCCACATTTTGATACAAAATGGCGGATCATGCCGCCATTTTGCATCCCACATTTTGATACAAAATGGCGGATCATGCCGCCATTTTGCACCCCACATTTTGAAACAAAATGGCGGCATGCCATGGTGCGGAAAAACCCCAGACAAAGTCTGGACATGTCCAAAGGTCACGCCACATTCACCCCAACCGGAAGTGACGTCATATGCAAATTTCTGAGGTCAAAGGTCAATATGACTCGAGCGGGTTGCTCCCTACTACTGATAACTATCAACCCGAAAATGTGATGAGTTAGAGCCATCACCCTTTTGTTATGATCACCTTAACAATGTTCAAGATAGTGCCACGGCGCTGTAGCTCATCTGGCTGTAACTGGAGAAAGTAGCTGTAAGAAATTTTTAATAAAGAACTGCAATAGATGAGTTTCTAACTTGTGTTGTTCCCCACAGAATACTAAATGATCCATGCAGTAATTTCCTGAGATTTCATGATAACAAAGTTTCATGGGAAATTCAAGATGCTACCATATTGGATTTTCGAAATGGACAAAACAATGTATTTTGCGCAACTGGACCACAAGGGTAACCTGTGTATCCAATTCGACAAAGATCCATGCAGTAATTTCCTGAGAATTCACGGCAACACAATTTCATGGGTAAATTCAAGATGGCCGCCTGGTGGCCATATAGGATTTTCGAATCGAATCACAAAAGGTATCTTGCACATCCAGACCCCAGAGGGAATCTGTGTACCAAATTTGAGAAAGATCTACTGGGGCCGATCCTTTTTCTAATTTATATCAATGACATCAACAGTGCCTCCGACATACTTAATTTCATATTATTTGCAGATGATACTTGTGTTACTTTCTCATCCGAAAACCCCCAAGAAGTTATTACAATTATGTCGCATGAACTGGAGAAGCTAAAAAACTGGTTCTGTGCCAATAGACTTTCGCTAAATATACAAAAAACAAAATATATGCTTATACAGCCAAATTCATGTCGAAAAAAGCTTAGGGCAACAACAAGACACTTGGAAATTGTCGGAACCGAAATCGAAATGGTCGAAAATTTCAAGTTTTTAGGCATAATCTTTAACAATCACACACATTAATTACATAGTTAAAAAAATCTCACGCAATATAGGAATATTAAATCATATAAAAAGGTCCATTAACAAGAAAACGCTCTATATATTATACTACTCACTAATCTATCCCTATTTCTCATACTGTAACATGATATGGGGAAACACATATACAACCCATTTAACACCATTAATACTACTGCAAAAACGCGCCATTAGGGCCATTTCCTTATCTAACAAAAAAGCTCACACTGATCCACTATTCAACAATCTTAAGATTCTTCCTTTGTCAAAATTAAATCAGTTTTCGGTCCTTACTTTTGTTCACAAATCATTTTATCATGAAGATCAACTTCCAGATAATTTTAAGAAGTATTTCCTAAGACAGTCTGCAGTACATCAATATCAAACCAGAGGTTCTCGCATCAACCTATATAAACCATTTTATCGTTCAAACCTATCCTATCATACGACGAAAATTAAAGGTCCAAGAGTGGAACAATTTGCCTCCCGAAGTAAAATCAGTTGAATCCTTTTCACTTTTCAAGTCCAAACTCAAAGAACATCTTTTATGCAATGTATTACAGCGTCAGGAAAATTAAGTTCTTTATGTACATCTAATAGTAGCTATCTTACAGTCCTATGCCTGTCATTTGTATTAGAGTTATAATTGTAACTAGGGATAGAGCAAGCCCCTTGGGGTTTTATTCCCACCAGTTATCTCACATTCGAATTGTACAGTTTCTTACTTTATGCATGGTGAATACAGATATCTATCTATCTATCTATATCTATCTATGCAGTACTTCCTGAGAAATCGCGATAACAAAGATTCATGGGGAAATCCAAGATGGCCGCCTGGTGGCCATATTGTATATTCAAATTGGACTAAAGTACACATGTTGTACAACTAAACCCAAAGGGGAACCGGTGTATCAAATTTGAGAAAGATCCATGAAGTAGTTAACGAAAAATAATGACAAGATTTCACTGGCAAATTCAAGATGGCCGCCATAGCAGCCATATTTAAAATCATATCGACACGGCCTGAACACATTCTGGTGTACTCATTGCGGGGAACATGCATGCCAAGTTTCAGCTTAATCAGCCAAGCGGTTTCAGAGAACAAGATGTTTACGGACGACGGACAATCAGGCCATGACATTAACCCTGTATCTTTATCACATACATGACAGAATGGAAAATTTGGAAATATACCATATATTGTTTCTCCCACAGAAATGGCAAAGTTTTTATTACACATAAGCCTAAACAGCATATAAATGTACATGCATACCGGTACTTATATATATATATCCAATTATCGTGAACATCCAGTAGAATGCGGGTGATTATATTATAATTATGTATATCAAATGAAAACATACCCAGATAATCTCCTTTTATATTCGCTGTAAATTTGCCAAGGATGCAATATATTCAGATTGAAGTAATGGATAATTAATGTATCATTGTCTAATTGCAGGGACAGTTCAAGATCAACCTCATGCAGGACGGCAATATTTTTTCACCAGAACGCAGACGCTATGAATGATTACTAAGGTGTGATTCAAGAGCCATGCTGGATGCGACTAGAACTCAACTAAACTGTTTTACACCGAAAAACAAATACTAACGCTTGACCCGATTCCTAGTGGAATACAGTGTGACTCAGATCTATCAACTTTTCAAGGTTTCAGATGCAGTTATTTTCTCACTAAAGGAGCTTTATCGATCATATCATTAGTTCATAAATATACCAGTTAGCCTACTCTGTACTGAGAAGAGAGCTCAGATTTCATCTTATATGTCCATATATACTCCCACATCAAAGCAGCATACGTTACACACACACACACATTCAGCCCCAAACATTTCGATTAATTTTTCTCCAGGTGAATACTTTTTGCGTTAGGGCTGACGTTGAAGGGTGTTTTACAGTGTGCCCGGCATAGATGGATTGTTTTGTTAGGGCTGACGTTGACGGATGTTTTACAGTGTGCCCGGCATAGATGGATTGTTTCGTTAGGGCTGACGTTGAAGGGTGTTTTACAGTGTGCCCGGCAAAGATGGATTGTTTCGTTAGGGCTGACGTTGAAGGGTGTTTTACCCTGTGCCCGGCATATGTGGATGGTTTCGTTAGGGATGACGTTGAAGGATGGTTTACCGTGTGCCCGGCATAGGTGAATTGTTTCGTTAGGGCTGACGTTTCGTTGCCATTAGGTTATCGTTATATTACAGTCAAAATATCTGTTTATTTGGGATAGAGCAAGCCCCATGGGGCTTTATTCCCGCCATGTGAGTCTTTGTGTCCAGGGGTCGCAATGCTACTTGACGTTATATCCAGAATTAGCCTGTCATCAACTTTGGTGCAAATTGCAATCCCTGCTGAAACGTACTTTTTTTATTATTCTAATGGTGAATAAATATCAAATCAAATCAATCAAACGTTGAAGTGTGTTTTTCCGTGTGATCGGCAAAGGTTAGGTTGTTTTGCTCGCCCTGTGCTCGGCAACTGTGGATTGTTTCGTTAAGGCTCTCGTTAGGGCTGTCGTGGAGGGGTGTTTCGCTCTGTGCCCAGCATAGGTGGATAACTTTGTTAGGGCTGTAGTGGAAGGCTGTTTCGCCGTGCCCAGCATAGGTTGGATTCTCCCGTTATGACTGTTGTGGAAGGGTGTTCCGCCCTGTGCCCGGCATAGGTGGATAGCTTCGTTATAACTGTCATGGGAGGGTGTTTCGGCCTGGGAACAGGCTTTGGTTGGGTTGTTTCGTTAGGGATGTGGTGGAAGGGTGTTTCGCCCTATACTCGGCATAGGTGGTTTGTTTCGTTTAGGCTGTACTGGAAGAGTCTTTTTGCCCTGTGCCCGGCTGTGCCCGGAGGGTGTTTCGCCCTGTGCCCAGCATAAGTTAGGGCTGTCGTGGTATGGTGGTTCGCCATGTGTCCGGTACAGCTCGATTGTTTGGTTGAGCTGTCTTGGAAGAGTGTTTCGCCCTGTGCCTGGTATAGGGGGATTGTTTCGTTAGGGCTGTCGTGGAAGGGTGTTTCGCCCTGTGCAAGGCATAAGTGGACTGTTTCTTTAGGGCTGTCGTGGGAGGGTGTTATACCCTGTGCCCGACACAGGTTGGTTTGTTTCGTTAGGGATGTCATGGAAGGATGTTTCGCCCCGTGCCCTGCATAGAAGGATAGCTTTGTTAGGGCTGTCGTGGAAGGGTGTTTCGGATATTTCACCTCGTGGGTTAGAATTCTCTAGATGTAATGAAAGAGCATGTTATTCGTGATTGTGAATATTAATTCATCGACCGCGAAGAACTACGTTCTGGCAATAGTTTGTCCCGAGTTTGTTTTATATAAATATATATTTGGCGACCAACATAATGCTTGAGACATAACTGTTGATTCACGGAAGCAAACGTTTCTACTCTCACCATGCCATTACCATGATATTGCTGACTTCATCATCTTAGTTGATTGTCCATATGGATCATTCGTCTAAATATCCATAACCACACACAAATAACTTTTACATGATAACATTCCTCCTATGGCCATTTCAAGATTGTTGGTGCGGACAATTATATCCGAGGTCATGAATAAATTCTTCATCTACTATTTCACACGGGAGTATTTGCTTTATTCATAGTCTAATTATGTTGAAACGAAATACTGAATTTATACTAATTTAGTGAGAAAATTCTAGCAAACTAGGAATTTCAAATTTATTGCAATTTATTTCAACTATACTGGTTGAAGAATTCACATTTACTTGAATTTAATATAAATTGACTTTGGGTGTGAATCTGAAATACCGAATTTACAAAAAAATTAATATCGTTGTAAATTTTGAAATCCATAGTATAATGTTCGTTTGCGTTCGCTTGTAAGTGGTTAATCAAGTTGATTGATAGGAGTTTGATATTCTGGCATATTAATCATTCGATCAGTTTACTCTCCGTTTACATTATCTATTAAATGCGGAATTTACCTGCGACATGTAAACTGCATGTAAACTCTGGAGTTTACACAGGTTGTAAATGAGAAGTAAATCCGAAGTAAAGACGAAGTAAATTCGTTTAACTTAATGTAAATTTGACATTTTCTTCAAATTTACACGTCATTTAATCACTGCGTAAATCCTAGTTTTCGTGCAGTGTGATGGGCATGGCCCATTGTTTCTCACGCGTACCATACGGCTGTAGATTTAATGCCGGCAGAATGAAATCTGTCGCCAAGACTGAATGCTGCATGAGTCAACTTTTATTGTACAATCCACAATGTTGTGTAGTGACAGATGAAACAAGTGTGACATCCGTAATCGCTACAGAGCCTCGTCAGGGTCGACCAGTCCGTATTGAACACCACACATGCTACGGTGATCGAAATTGTCTTATATTTGTCTGCAGGTTTGTACTATGATGTATGAGACACAACCAGTACAATGGACATCCTCACTGTTCGGATTAACTTTATGAATAAATCCTCGCTCTACCCTCTGTGATACGTCAATTTCATAGCAAATCAAACCCGTATTGGTCATTAAGTAATCTCATAGCACCGGAAAATCAAAGAACGACTTAGTCTTACGTCATTTGTACGTGCAGACACCGACTGCGACACTTTCCGTTTTTATTTCCGATATTTCAGTCGTTTGTGCCTAAAAACGATCACGAAATTTACACAAGTAATATTTTTTAAATATGCAAATTGACATCTGCGTGCCACGTCAGTGAACATGGTCGAATATGTGAATGTTTACCTTTGGAGGCTACCTCCAGCGGAGCCCACGGATGCTTCTGAATTTGATCCAGGGGACTATCGTCTCGTAGAAAACACAAAATCTGCTGAACCCATGCTGTTCCTGTCAGAATAAGACGTGTGTTTATATAGCTTTATTGTGATTATCATCAAGTTTAACATAATAAAGTATAAAGCCATGACTAAAAAAAAGAAAAGTGATAAGCACTGCCTGTTTCATTCTGTATTTTGGTTTAATTTCATACCATCTTCATGCCAGAGAATGACCAGTTGGTGAACCGCACCCTTACATGTATATACATATTTGAGTACATTATTAAAATAATTTCTGTACACATTAATGACAATTATTGTTTAGCGTCAAATAGCTAAGTTCACAATTAACGATGAAATATTTTGAATAGTCTGGTTTATTAATACATTATAATGTTTTCCCTCATCCACACTTATCAAAGTGTTATCAAAGTGTTAAGTTCAGCATTATAAATGTTGTAAATAACACTTGTGAGTGTTATATACAACATTTATAAAGTCGAACTTAACACTTTGATAAGTGTGAAGGAGGGAAAACATTTACAAATGTTGTATACAACACTTGTGTTTTAAGAGTGTATAGGATACACAAGCGTGTCATTTGCCGACAGTACATGCCAATATATGCCATCTTCCTGACGCACTTTTACTTAACATATAGCTAACGTAGATCGTACATACATCGCGACATGTAACAAAATATAGCACTATATATGATTCATTATGAATATGTTCATCATAATCAACGCTGGTTAGGATGTTCGAGTGGTCTAAGGCACCAGTCTTAAGTGCTGGTCCACATATGTGGGGACGTGGGTTCGAATCCCTCTCCTAACACGCACCTTTTTCGTTATACTTCGCCATGTTGTAAAACCATTGTACAAATATAGCACTATATATGAATCATTATGACCACGATAACCAGCGTTGGTCAGGATGGCCGAGTGGTCTAAGGCGCCAGTCTCAAGATCTATGAAATTGTCTTACCTGGGGGTATGGGTATACTGGTCTGCACATGCTACATGTGACATGCTTTTACATATCGCCATGTGTACGCCGTGAATGCTCATATGGCCTCACTGATTGGTTACTTCCCCAGCCCGCCGATTGACTGGTCTATGCGCGTTAGGGCGTTAGGCTAGGGCGTCAAGACGTTGAGACGTGCGTTCACGGATGTCACAGCATTTCGCTGAATTAGTGACAATTCCATGGAATATCTAGACAATCAGAGCTTCAGGGCTGAAGCGTTAAGCTAGGCGTTGGTGGGCGTTACTGTGTTACTGTCCATAAAAACAATGGTATCCTAAAGTCGTACACGGCCGAAGATTGAACTTCCTCGAACGAAGGGCTTCTGATTGGACAAGAGCCCACAAGATTTTAAACATACCCAACGCGGCTCCTCCAGCGTGGGTGTGATGTACTGAAGGAGATATGGCCATAACTCCCGAGGATGTACATAGGTGAACGGACATGCATGCGGTGGCGTCTGGGAATTCCCACAGAAAGATGAGCAGAAATGAAACTGGCTTCGACTGGTTCAGGTCGATTTGAACCATATTGAACCGGTTGTGCTAAAAATAGATAGCCAGCTAGCGCACTGTAAAAGCAAACGTTCTGACACTTTCAGCAGACATTCGCTCAACCACTTACGCCATGATGTTCACGTTTACCACTTGCTCCAAGTATTTACACGCTTGCACGACTTACAGCGTCACGAGTCTACCATCCACGACGAGGGGATTCTGATTGGATAAGAACAGTCTGAGATCAGCACAATTAAATTCTGATTTGGCAAGAGCAGCCGACAATGCTGCCGATACCCGGACAATAGCATAAGTGAATTGTAAACACACTCATAGCGGTTCTCCCAGCGTCGGTGTGCTGTGATGAAGGGGATAATAAAATGATTGACCTGTAATCCTTGTTTTTGTTGTTCTCTTATTGGACCAACCAGTCAGAATAGTACTTATCACGGACTACACCCGTAGAGCTACGCATGGGCGCGCATGTGTGATATCGTCTATAAAACACGACCCTCTGGATCCCACACCCCCATTCCTACGGTTGCAAAGCCATGACGGAGACCCATCCCTGTGCGACTCCCATTTTACAGCATGCGACAGTGGTTAATTCACTCACGGGTTACCGAGCCGTGGTGCGGTCCATGCTTGCATATGGCGACGAGAACGAGGGGTAACGCCAGACCACAGAAGCGGTCCTCGCCAGAATCGACTCGATGAAGAGGTGTGCTATCAACCATCACTACTGGACTATGATAGACATTCTTGATGCTCGTGCTATGGACCGAAACGCTCACGCCGGAACCAGCGACGGCTCATTGACCTCAGAATGGTCTTTGCTCTATTGACCCTGACGCTTTGGAAATGTGAGTTCTCTCTTACAGCGACAGAAAAGAACGGCTCTTCAGAGCCTCCATGTCTTCCGAAAGAGAGACGGCTAAGCACGATGTTCACACACACACATTCACACACATGCGCGCACGCACGCACACACGCGCGCGCACACACTCACACAAACACACACACACAGGGCATGGGTATGATGTAACATTGGGGATAATAACTATATGAACATTGCTGAACTTGTTGTTCACGACAACCGCTATCCGCTATACTTGGATGAAATATATACCCCCAGATGTGATATAGTGCCCTTGCGCTCCTCCGAAACTGTCCTTTTTCTACTACTCCACGACTACGCATGTGCAGAATGACGTCATTTCCACGACCGAACATCTCCAGTCGGGACCACGAGTGCTTCAAACTGATACCTCTCACGACCCATTCAGACCAATATTGGTACATCTCGACCCAAGTGCCCTTTTCCCACAATTCTCTGTCTGCGGACGCGGACCATAGCCTTACTTCCACGACACAGCCATCCAGCCGGAGTCTACGAGTGCTTCACACCTTCACGACCCAATCGAAGCAATAGTGGTCCCCAATCACTCAAACACACTCACACGCACGCCCTAAATGAAACCATTCGTTACTACTGCCCAACTGCGCATTCGCACGATGAGACCATTCATCGTCTACATGCAAGGAGCGACAAGATGACACTCCATACGGTCCATTCGGACCATGGATGATCCATCTCTATCCCAAACACCTTTCCTTCACACCCACCAAAATGTCCACTTTGGCTAATTCTCCTACTGATGAAGTCACCGATGACGTCGTAGATGACGTGGACATCCCTCAAGTCGTGGCTCACACCCCGGAGGCTTCACTTTGACACCTGACACGACGTATTCGGACCAAGAATGGTCCGTCAATCGTTCAAATATACCCCTGCGCACCTCCAGAATGACCATTTTACTTAATACATCCCAACTGTTCATGCACAAATTGGCGCGACTTCCAAAGAAAAACACGCCAGTCCGACTCTACGAGTGATTCACCATGACACCTCCCACGATCCAATCGGACCAAAGGTGGATCCCTTGATTGCCCAAAAACACTCCCACGCACGCCCAAAATGACATCTTTCGTTACTACTGCCCAACTGTGCATGTGTAGCACAATGCGACTTCCAACAAAAACCATACCATTCGTCGTCTACATGCAGAGAGCTACAAGATGACACCCTCGCGGTACATTTCGACCACGGATGGTCCATCTCTACCCCAAATACCTTCCTTCACACCCCCAAAATGCCCACTTTGGCCACTACTCCTCTTGATGACGTCACAGATCACATGGACATCCCTCTTTCGCTACTAATCCTACTGATGGCGTCATCATAGAAGTCACAGATGACGTGGGCACCCCTCAAGTCGTGGTCTATACCACGAGAGCTTCAAGATGACACTTCACACGACCCATTCGGACAAAGAATGGTCCCTCATTCGCTCAAATACACCCCTGCGCACTCCCAAAACGACCGCTTTCTCTACTACGCCCAGACTGCACATGCGCAGAATAATAAAACCGGACTGGACACCAGAACAATCCGACGTTCCCGCAAGATAACTTCAAAATAAGGCCTCATACGGACCAATCGACCCGCTATGGGTCCATATCAACCTCAAAACATCCATTCCAATGCCCTTTTTCTACTGCGCATGCCCAGATAGATGCTATTCCCACCTCACACCCATCCAGTTAACACGACAAAATCACCACTAGGGGTCCACCTAGACCCCAAAACGTCCAACCTAGCGCTACTTGCCCAGTGCACATGCGCATGGTCACTTTTTTCAAAAAATTTCATCGCGTAGCCTCGGGACCCCTACCATTGTGTTCTACGTGGTGAGAAGAGAAAAACAAGGGACCAGACACTACACGGCAGATGTCCATGAGTGGGTTTCCCCGTGGGACCAACATTGTCCGCTGCACCAGTATGGCCCTGTCCACCCCAAGCCTATCTGAACTTATCAAACAATTTCACCGCATGGCCTCGACACCCCTCCCATCGTGTTCTATATTTATATTTGATGATCACGTGTGCTAACATTTGTCGCCGTTGTGACAATACCGGGGATTATAATTACATTCGAAGCCAATAAAACTTTCGCAATAGATAAGCGAATACCGGTAATCATTTAACGTTTTCGGTGTGACAGACGGGGTTTTGAGAAACAGGGTACCGTTTTGCACAAGCGCAATTAAAATGTTAAGACACTTTGCCAGATTGGCAACATCTCAAACCTTGTTCGGCACATACCACCCTTCAAAATGATATATAGAAAATACACTCCCCAGGGGGGTGCAAAATCATCTAAAACTAGAGGACTTTTGGAGGGCTATCTCATGGACAATGGCGACACGAGAAAAACAAGACATCACATTATCAAGTTCATGGGCAGACCTACGGGAGCTATTCAAAAATGTAACATCCCCAGAGGTAGGGGTCACGTGACCTTGTATCTATCAGAGTTCAAGAGAAAAAGCCATTGCAAAATTGGTAAAGTTTTTCACAAAATTGAAGATGTCGGCCAAACTCCAGCAGAGATCACTTCCCAATCTCCAGCAAATCACAAAAAGGGGAGTCAGCATGCTCTAGCACAGTTCCGAAGAATATTAGACAGCTTGTCGAGAGGAGTGAATATGCTGTTTACATACTACTAGCGATACACAGCTCCTGTTTATCGTTCCCCAAGACGTAGATGCGTGTTTTGCCAATGAAGAAAATGGCGGATTCTTCTGGCGATAATGATTCTATTGGTCAATTATCTCGAGAGCACAAGATAACAAAGAAGTCGAGATGACGAGAAGATGTCGAGATCACGAGATGATTGAAAACAAAAACTTGCGTGTCACTTTTACGGCTACATACTGTAGGTAGTTATCTCGTCGTTTGTGATTTGAATGCATTGAACATTAACGCGTACCATTGTGATCAGCGAATCCGCTCCGTGTGTAAATCGCAGCTACTTTGAAATGAGTTAGTTTTGTTTTCTCAGTCAGGAGGCTTTCGAGAAGTAGTGTGTAGTCAGCACAACTACTCAATAATGGTATCGTATTACGATATTACAGTATCTAGGCCTACGGGACGTATTTTCATATTGTGAAATATCGATTCTTGACCACCATTCTTATCCCAGCAATTTTATTATATTAACTTTTTCCTTGAGTGAAAATTCATGATTTCTTAAGCTTTTACACTGTATCGGTTTGTATGATGTACAATAGGCTACATGTATGTTATAGTCGAGGTTGACAGTTTAACATGAGGGAATTGTTTTCGGTTCTGGATACTGCTTTGGTGATATAAACATCCTGTCCAATGACCTGTAGGGTCAAGCATTGTCAGTTAACTTCTGTGAGAAATTATATTTGACTGTATTTCTAGTAGGCGTCAGATTCGATCTTCGATAGTCAGCTATATGATTTAACGGTGTGGATAAGTACAATGTACCCGGTGGAACCCAGATTTTGAGTTCCGTGTTTTGGTTTAGTGACAATTCGATTGTCCCATTGTCATAAAGTCTGATGAGATGTTATCATGTACCCATTGTTAGGATAGTATAAAAGAGGATGTTTGACGGTTTCCAATTTACAGAATAAGATCCTCTGTTATGTTACCACCGGTACAGCGTCTACAGCAATGTGTGTGTTGTATTGTCATCCATTTTAAGTCCAGAGAAAACCACTGGCCGGATCGGAATCTTTTGATGGGTTTATGTAATTTTACCCGGGAACATCGGCGCCCCATACAAGCCCACTTTCCGTCGAGAGTTCTCACAAATTACAATATGAACATGTAATATCTACAAACTGACACTAGTGGATATTCTACATACTGTATTAATATTTAAACCTACAAATATACTCTAAATAAATAAAGATATACTCTAAATAAAGTGTAACTGGTTCATTGGATATAACGAATTTACTGGCTGATGTAAATATTAATTAAATATGTTCAATTACATGTACTAGAATCACTAAAACATACCGTTACCGAAGGAAGCACAGTGGCAAAAAACATAATGACACTCGAATAAAGTAAACATAGTGAATCGTGACACTACTAGTTGGTCTAACCAAAACAACACAATCTGACCATATGTGATTCGGTGAACATTCACATGAAAGTGGGTCAAGTTCCAACATCCAATGAAACTTTTGTGACCTTAAATCAGTTCAGGTTTAGCCGTACACGTGTAATATATATCCAGGAAACAGGTTTTGCGTTATTTTCTTTCCACCTGGAAGACTGCTACTATTTAATCATTAATTGTGTGGTATTTTGATTTTTTCTTTGAGAGAGAGAGAGATTTGAAGCAATATTAAAAGTCTTATACAGACCAGATTTTGGGTAGGTAACTATGGCAATGCCATCTGTCTTGATATCCATATCTTTAATCTCTTTGAATCGTTCTTCTGTACAAGACCAGGGAACGCCATCAACCTTGATCATGTGTTCCCAGTTTAATCTGCTGTTGTATCTATCTAATGCCGTCGTCATGTTTGCTCGATACTGAGGTCTGCTGAATAAAGTAGAATAATAACAGTGTTGATTCTCAAAATTATATTCCAAATAACGTATATGGTAATTGATGAACGCTGATAAAAAAATGACGGCAGCAGATCTGACGAATGATTGCTGAACAGCCACCTTCCTATATCGGTTGAACCAATATTGGAACGATTTCACGTATACAGAGACATGACATGCTAATCACACAACTGTCTCTGTGACATTCTAAATTCTGATCTGACAGGAGCGGTGATAATTGAGAAAGATGGAAAACAAGCTGTACACTTCAAGTAGTATATAAAACACAGATTCTGTCGTATTGGAGGTGACGCTGTGGAGTCACGTGGAGCTGACGTCACTATGTCTCATCCGGTCACGTGACATCCGGGTCACGTCCGGGTTAAAGGTCACATCCGGGTCAAAGGTCACTTCTAGTTACGTGAAGGCCCAGCAAGAGTTATCTGCCCCTACATAAGACCCCAGTGGCTGCCAATGTTAATGCATGTATGGGATAGAGGTGGTCATTTGTTTTCTCGTGGATTTTACTATGGGGCGTGGCACCTTGTTGTCTTTGTCTTGTCTTGGGAGGAGTCTCGAGGTCAGGGTTGACTTTCGCTGAAAAGTTCAGGCAGGTCTGTGGTGGATATGTTTGGTCCATTCTGACGCAGTGAACAATGTTAGTCCCAATGGGGAACCCACTCATGAACATTTGCAGTATGGAATGTGGCCCCTTGTTTTCTTCATCTCGAGCTGTAGGACACGATGGGAGGGGTCTCGAGACCATGCGCTGACTTTTTTGAAAAGTGCTGATGACGCATCGCAGTAGGCAGGCAGATCGAGGTGGACGTTTTGGGGTCTAGGTGAACCCATAGTGATCCGATTGGATTGTGTGAGGTATCAGTTTGAAGCATTCGTGGGGAGGCGTGAGGCGGGGAGGGGGGATATCGTATATCTGGGCATGAGTAGTAGAAAAAGGATATTTGAGTGGACGTTTTCGGATCGAGATGGACCAACAGTGGGCCGATTGAGCAGTGTGAGGTATCAGTTTGAAGCATTCATGGGGGAGCATCCAATTGGATTGGTGTGTTGTGGGAATATCGTCTATCTGCGCATGTGCAGTAGAAAAAGTATATTTGAATGGACGTTTCGGGGTCGCGACGGTCCAATATTGGTTTGAATGGGACGTATGAGGTGTCACCGTGAAGCTCTCGTGAATGACCATCCGACTGGATTAATTTGTCGTCCGTTTTCAACATTCTGCGCATGCACAGACAGGGAATGGTGGGGAAAGGGCACTGGAAGGGACGTTTGGGATCGAGGTGGAGCCCTAGTGATACAAATGGGTCGGGGATGGCATCAGTTTGAAGTTCTCAAGAGGTGGCGTCCAACTGGACTGGTGTGGAGTAAAAGTAGCTCAATGGTAAGCCTGCGTGGTAGAAAAAGTGTATGGGAATGGACGTTTTGGGGTCGAGGTGGGCCCATAGTTGGCGTACTGGGTCGGGGAGAGTATCCATGTGAAGCGCTCTTCCAGGTTGATCAAGTCCTGGGAGGGTGCATGTTTTCACAGATAAAAAACCGCAGTTATAGAAATGAGAATGTTGTTGAGATAGTGTAATATCTAAATTTCGGGGAAATAAAATTCAAGGGGAGTAATGCGGTAATGAAATCGGAAGCTTGGAGGATATAGGGGCCTTGTTCGAACTGGCTACTTGGTAGAGTTACAAAAGTTACAGCATCGCAACTTTTCTCGATTTATCCAAAGCATTTGATACTGCATATCACGACATTTTGTTGTGTAAATTAAGTTACTATGGTTTTCGTGACCAAGTTAACGACTGGTTTAAAAGCTATTTAACTAATCGGTAACAATGTGTGCAATTCGAAAACTCCATATCCTCATTTCGACAAATAACATGTGGAGTACCAAAAGGTTCTATTTTAGGGCCCATTTTATTTCTTCTATACATAAATGATATATACAGAGTAACGCATCTAGCCGATATTATCCTATTTGCAGATGATACTAGCGTTATACTCTCAGACAAGGACATCGGAACTTTATCAAAAACAACCTCCATTGAACTTGATAAGTTCTATGACTGGTTCTCTTGCAATAAACTCTCTTTAAACATTAAAAAAACCAAGACGATCCTTATAAAACCTAATAAACACAATATACGTAATATTAGGCCTGAAGTTAGAATTAATGGAGATATAATTGAAATCGTTGACAGTTTTAAATTCCTCGGAGTATATTTGAATGATAAACTCAACTGGGGCACTCACATTGATGAAATGTGTAAGAAAATCAGTAGAAATATTGGTGTTATTAACCATATCAAAGAATATTTAAATAAAAAAAAACCCTCTTTATTCTCTATTACTCCATGATATTTCCTTATCTTTCCTATTGCAATGTTGTCTAGGGCAACACCTATTCTACACATCTTCTTCCGCTAACGATGCTTCAGAAAAGAGCAATTCGAGTTATAAATATGAACACACTGCGCCTATTTTTAAGAGTCTGAAAATATTAACCTTGATAGAATTGAATGATTACCTACTTCTTCAGTTTACTCACAAATGCTTTCACCATTCAAATTTAGTGCCTTTACATTTTCGCGATTATTTTGCCAAACTATCTACTGTCCACCGATATAAAACCCGACAATCTAGTTTGAACCTCTACAGGCCTTTTTAACTCTACCGATCTTTCGTTCTATACAGTCAAAATAAAAGGACCCAGGATCTGGAATAAATTACCCTCCCGTTGGAAAGAATGTATTTCGATTTCTCTCTTCAAATCTAAAATTAAAACTCAAATTTATAATTAGTCACTAATTACCCTCCAGTTGGAAAGAATGTATTTCGATCTCTCTTCAAATCTAAAATTAAAACTCAAATTTATAATTAGTCACTATGCCTCATACCTACTATTCTGACGGCTAACCCGAAACGCCCGTGAATGAAAATGAACTACAGCAATATTTTCTTTTGTATTCACCCACTGCATTAAATCAATATAATTTCGACACCAGGGATAAAACAAGCCCCATGGGGTTTTAATCCCGCCAATGTATATATGATCAATTATTCAGAATGTACGTTATTGGTGAAATAAATTTCAATTCAATTCAATTCAATACCTGTGTGTGCGTGTGTGTGTGTGGTGGTATGGTGTGTGTTTGTGATGGCATGTGTGGTGGTGGTGGTGGGGTGTGGTGGTGGTCGAGGTGGTGGTGGCCGCCATGGGAGTGGTGGTGTCTGCACATACAGGGATTAACACGTGTCTCTGAGTGAGTGAGGCGTGCCCAATGCCCGCGAGGCGTGCCCGATGCCCGTTTTAACGCATTGGCGCACTAGCAATGGTGAGTGAGTGAGTGAGTGAGCGAGTGAGTTAGTGAGAGTGAGTGAAAGTGAGTGTTCATATAAGACCGTTTGTACACCATTAGCCCCAGCCTGTGACCACTCCTTGCATCTTAACACCATGATGTAGGCAATGAAAGAAGAAGAAGAACAACAACAAAGATGACATGTCAATCATTACCGCCCCCCCCCCCCCAAGTATATTATACCCACGCTGGGGGAGCCGCGTTGGATATGTTTACAATTCAAGTATCATCACACTCACACTCTGAAGATGTATGCGTGGGTACTTCATGGCGTGCACGTGTGTGACGACGTAAACTGTCAAGGCGATGGAAGGGCTTCGAGCAAGTCGTACACGTGAACATCTTGGAAGAGTGTTTGCTGAATTGACCGTAGGCTTTGCTCGTCTTCAGGATACGCTTGCTTTTATGGACAGTGACGCCAGCCAACGCCTAGCGTAACGCCTCAACGCCCTGGCGAAATAGCTCAAAAGCTGTGATTTTCTAGATATTCCACGGAATTACCACTAATTCATCGAAATGCAGTGATGCCCATCAACGCCCGTCGTTACACCTTAACGCCCAGCTCAACTCCTTAACGCCCTATCTTTACACCTTAACACCCGTACCAACGCCTTAACGCCCTATCTCAACGTCTTAACGCCTTATCTTAACCCCTTAACACACTATCGTAACGCGTTTACTCATTGTCACCCATCCAATCACACGCATATGTTTTGACGAATGACTCCTGACTCTTCATGACAGTGACGTCATCACTGGACATTGCGAGAAGTGACGTCATCGTGCTCATAAGAGCTCCGCCCTCTTGGAGCTCGGAAGTGACGTCATCACCCGCATGCCCACACACCTGTGGTGCACCCTGTGGTGCACGACTTGCTCGAAGCCCTTTCATCGCCTGAACAGTTTACATCGTCACACACGTGCACGCCACGAAGTACCCACGCATACATGTGCAGAGTGTGATATAGTCTTTATTTTTTCAGGACATGCTGCCTCAAACGGTATCCTGGACTGCCCAACGATGCTTAGTCCAAAAGCGACCCTGGCCGAAGATTGAAATTTCTCAAACGACGGATTCTGAGCATACTTGAATTGTAAACATACCCAACGCGGCTTCCCCAGCGTGGGTATGATGTACTGGAGGGGATAACAAAATGATTGACCTGTCATCCTTGTTATTGCTGTTGTGTACAAACGACCTTTTTTGACCACTCACTCACTTTCACTCACTCTCACTAACTCATTCGCTTACTCACTCATTCAATCACCATCGTTAGTGCGTCAACGCGTTAGGACGGGGGATGGGCACGCCTAACTCACTTAGGGACACGTGTTAATCCCTATATGTACAGACACCACCGCCAGGGTGACCACCACACACAACCACAAACACATACACACCACACCACCAACACCACCACCAGACACACACACAGGTAACTCTAACAGGTAGACATTTATTTCCTGCAAACGCACTCCATCGCTCCTCCAAACTCCCCTTCCTCTACTACTCTCGAGGGATATATAAATAGAACAGGGGTTTTTCCAGAAAATTTCCCGAAATTTGCATTGGTGTGTTGTGGGAATATCGTCTATCTGCGCATGCGCCGTAGAAAAAGTGTATTTGAATGGACGATTCGGGGTCGCGACGGACCAATAGTGGTTTAACTGGGACGTATGAGGTGTCATCGTGAAGCTCTCGTGAAGGACCATCGTGACAGTTTCACGACAGTTTCTGCTTCTTCCATTGCCCTTTTCCCTACATTCCGTCTGCGCCCTTTTCCCACCATTCCCTGCCTGTGCACGCACAGAATGTTGAAAACGGACAACAAATTAGTCCAGTCGGATGGTCCTTCACAAGAGCTCATACGGCCCAAAACGTCCATTCAAATAACCTTTTTCTACTGTGCATGCCCAGGTAGACGATATTTCCGCACCCATCCAGTTGGCCGCTCGCCCACGAATGCTCCAAATTGATACCTCACACAACCCAATCGGCCCACTATGGGTCAACCTAGACCCCAAAACGTCCACCTCGATCTGCCTGCCTACTGCGCATGCGTCATCAGCATTTTTCAGAAAAAAAATTCAAAGCATGGCCCCGAGACCTCGCCCATCGTGTTCTACAGCTCGAGATGAAGAAATTAAGGGGCCATACCCATACTGCAAGTGTCATGAGTGGGTTCCCCATTGGGACTAACATTGTCCACTGCGTCAGAATGGACCTACCATGTCCACCACAGACATGCCTGAACTTTTCAGCGAAAATCAACCCCTCGAGACCCCTCCCATCGTGTTCTACATCGCGAGACAAAAACAACAAGGTGCCATACCACTTAGTAAAATCCACAAGGAAAAAAAATGACCACCTCTATCCCATACATGCATTCCGCAAAGATTAACATTGGAAGTCACTGGGGTCTTATGTAGGGACTCTT
>JAVTVY010057183.1:0-30660 GCA_036873755.1 Hanleya hanleyi | reverse complement strand
CAAGTTCTGAGTTGACCAAATTCTGATTAAAATTTGATTTATATTATTTTTTTTATTATTTATTGATGGCTCAGCGAGTACACTGTCATGCCCATCGGGAAGCATTGGCTGTATGTTTCACTGTATACACAGTGGTGGGATATGCCATCCGTAATTGTTTTTATGAAATAGGAAATGCTAATTTTCCATCATTTGTTAGTGCATTTGTCTACACCGCTATGCCAGCCTTAATACACACAATTCAGTATATTGTTATAGATACATGTAAACTGTGGCCTTAAACGTGTTTTCTATTTCACATCCAAACATTTCATCACTGACCACAGCAGGCTTCAACTTCAGGTCAGATTACCCACTGATGGTGAAATATCCTACATCAACCAATTAAGTCAGACTGGTGCAATAACCCAGCAGAAGAAAGAAAGATGTGGTATCATCCTTCAGATTAGTCTGTGTGAGCGACAATGATAACAGTTTACTGAGGGCGAAACAAAGTCATGACGGCACGTTTAAAGAGTCTTCTTTTGGGAGAATTTAACTAGATAAAGTAACTTTGATCATGATGTGGAAATATGATAACTGGAGTTTTTTTTGTACCTCTTGAATATTGACTAGGCCTATGTATCATACTTGGATATACATGTAATTTAAACAAAAAATTACATGTGTAAACAAAATATATCTAAATTTTTCTTGTCATTTCAAATCTTGATCCATTTTGATTCCTTGATTAGGGGATACAGAATCACTGCCACGGAGTATGTTGGTGCGTCACAGCAATGCAATTCCGATTCACACAACGAAGCTGAGGTGGTTTAAGGTTTATCAATTTAGAAAATCACCGATCAACCGCCATAAAATATAATGTGAAAGAAGAAAACCGGAATAGTACATTCATCAGATTGCCGATACCCAAAATGTGTTGTCTCATCTAGATAACGTGATGTAGAGACGCTATTTATTCGTCTTTGTACCGGTTATGCTCAGGAGAATGACATAGAATCATTATTATCTGGTGCAGAGAAGGTGTTGGTCTTGAGTTGAACTACCGCAAACTACATAAATGCAACCTTTCTACTATTGTACTATATATAACAAGCGCTGGATGAGCGCAAAGACCTCTGTCGAGGCAACAGGGTCCGTAGCGTAATACATCACTGAATAACATACGGCCGGATGCCAAGCTCAATTTTGCATTTGTTGGACGTTAGCTTCATCAATGGTAATTAATCTGGGATTGAGGGTTCCTCACTAGCATGTCCAGACAGGGATGTGAAAGTCACATTCCCAGCAAATAATTTTTGTTTGATTTGACGTGCTTAAAATATTGGGGTATGGAATAGAGTATATTGATGGAAAACCTGGAAAAGTGCTTGAGACATTAGGCCCCATCCCACCCACACCTCCCCATGAGAGGATCCCCTCACCCAAATCAACACGTTAGCGACAGAAATGAGACCCTGTGTGCCTAAATGTACCAACTTGCTTGTGATTTTGTGCTATAGGCCCAACACAGCAACACTTCATATTTTGTATGTGTACAGTATAGCATCATCATTGATGAGAGAATGCTCTTCAAAACACACCTGATTTTACCCACACTTCGTTCTGATCTGTCTCAACATCATATGATGAGGATTCAATGCGCTCGGTATAATTTTGTATACTGGTGTTACAGGCCACCTTCGCCTTCACCTTACTGTATCAATGACCATGGACTTGTACATGTATCACATTCACATTGAATGGTGATGGCTGATGAGAATATTGCCCCTATGGAACAAATGACTGGATTCCACGCAGCAAATATTTATTGTGTAACAGTGAGAAGAAAATTAATTGTATAAACATTCCAAGCCTCATTGAGAGAGAGAGAGAGAGAGAGAGAATTAGGGTTTAACGTCGCATTCAGCAATATTTCAGCTATATAGCGACGATCAAACAAAATTCTAAGCAATCAATTCAAAAACTCGGTAAACTAATGCGTTAAAACAGGTACAAACATTAAAATTTGTAAAACAAACGAATCTCTCTCAAATAACCTAAAATACAATCTTCTTTCACTCTGCTAAAAAGATCTTCCAGCGTATCTGCTCGATAAAAAGTATCTCTTACAGTTTTAAAATCTATGCAGTCCAGGAGAATATGTCTCACCGTCAGATCTTCATGGCAAGGTATACACCTTGGAATCGGCTCCTGTTTTAGTAGATATTCATGAGTTAATCGTGTGTGACCGATCCTACATCGTCTAATCATGGCCTGGTCGAAGCGTTTATGACTGTTCAGGTGAGTATAACCAACCGTTTTTTTTAACTCGTGAAGTTTGTTATTATTCATAGTATCCCATAGCGATTGAAACAGCCTTCTTACATATGCGCAGATAGATGGTCTGAAATCGCTGTATGGGAGACCAACAGGGTCAACTTCTCCATCTAAAGCTGCCTTAGCTAGTCTATCAGCTTCAGTGTTGCCTTTGATGTCAACGTGACTAGGCACCCAACAAAACACAATATCTATCTGTTGATCAAATCTGGTGTCATATAATTGTAGAATTTCCAAGATGGTGGGATGAGTGGAATTTCCATTTTTAATTGCTTTAAGGCATGACAGTGAATCTGAGAATATGACATATTTTTTCCTTCTAGTGGATCCAATACCTTCCAAAGCAGATAATAGAGCTTTTGCTTCTGCAGTAAATATGGAACTTTTACCTGGCAGTCGATACGTTTTAGTTTTGGAACTAAAGATAGTAGCACATGCTACTCTCTCACCATCTTTAGAACCATCTGTATAAATAGCCTGATGTGAACTGTATTTCTCTCTCAGTAGACCGAATTCTGAGTATACACGAGCTGGCTCGTGTCTGCCTTTTTATATTTAGTCAGTGAAATATCTACTTCTGGTGTGGCTAACTGCCATGGTGGAGTTGGCAAGAGCCAAGCCTCATTGAACACAAGCCGCACCATACTTGATATGAATATAACGCGCGTACATTAGCTTGCTTGGACGTCGCTTAGTTAAATATGGACAGACTCGCAAAAATCTCAAAATTTTGAAAAGCCACAAAAATGCCCTCAGCTTGTACAGAGTAAGTAAAAATACTTATGTACAACTTGATGTTTAGAAATGACTGTGTTGAGCGGTTCTATTCCCAACTTCTCTTTTATTCTATGTCATAGAGGACAGGGATTGGTAGATAATTAAAAACTGTATTAACTCGGCTTCACATTTTAGAGAATGACTTTAATTGAGCCAAAGATGAAAGAGAAATACACTTATAAAAAAATCTATTTAAAAAAATATATGTTTATATTAATTTCCATAATTTATTGAAAAAAACTATACGTAGACTTCGACCACCCAATATCACACAGGCCAGGCAACTGTGAGAACAAGTGAAAGATACCCATCGAGTTGAGCGGATTTGCAGATAAACAACAACAAAAAATTGCACTTTGTGCCTCACGAGGCCCTTCTCCATAGAGTGCAGGCCAGTTATTTTTCTAGACTACAACAACAGTTTTTGCCTGTATCACAGTCCGAGCTTCCGATTACCCTTCAACCTTACCCAGACGACGGATAATTTTTGACAGATTGTCCGGCTAGGTTGTTGATCGGATTCACAGATCATGAATTCCACCGTGACGGAATCACCGTTGGGAAGACTTTTCTTTATTCAAAGTCATGTACTCGGAAGTTCCGTGGTCATACCCATGTAGTTTCAAGTTTAGTTTGCTATTCTATATGACATCTGTTTACGGATCCATGAAAAATCTACAGATGATCCAGCATTTTCAGTAAATCATGCTTCGAAATGTTCGTGACGGAATCACCTGAAACGGACATGACTCTTGACTAGTGTTGCTTGTCTATTTTTTTGCTGCTCTGTTTCAATCTGACTATGCTTATATGACATCTCTTACTAACATACAGTACCCAAGGATGATAAGATTTTTTTCATCGTGAGAAAAACGCGACTGGATCATCCCAGGGGTTAAATCTAGTCCGTGACGGAATCACGAGTGCGCTTTTTAAATCTTATCGGTAAAAGTGCTTTATTAATTACACATTTTCTTCAAAAAAATATTCCTAGAGTGAATTTATCTCTTCCACTTAGAAAATTAAAACTCTGACCTCTTATTTTTACTAAGGTATACAGCTCCCGCCACATGCATATCTTTTCTGCAGATGTTTCAAAATAGTATAGTTTTCAGTAAAGTGCAATTTTTCTTCTTTGACAATTTAGAATTTCCCGAGTTCTTCATGTTAAAAAATTGCGGGAAAAATATTTCGCTATTAAAACACATCTTCTCTTGTTCCCGGGGATCATAGGAAGCGAATAGAATAAACAGCATGCTAATATAGGGTCTACGACAGAGTGTGGAGTGAATTTTATGCGAAAAAGGGCTGTTTAGCAATGTCCGCTTTTCCGTGGAATTCATGAGCGCACGATTGAAGTATCATGGGAAGATATATATTTCCAGTCGCTATCTTCCCCCCCCCCCCATCTTCAAACAAAAGGAAAAGAAAAAGCCGAGAGAGCGCCTCGTGAGGCAGAGTTATTTTTCCAGACTACAACAACAACAGTTTTTGCCTGTATCACAGTTCGAGCTTCCGATGACACTTCAACCTTACCCAGACGACGGATAATGTTTGACAGATTATCCGGCTAGGTTGTTGATCGGATTCACAGATAACGATTGAAGCATGGGAAGATATATTTTTTCAGTCGCTATCTCCCCAACCCTCACCCCCCAACTAAAAAAAAAAGAAAAGAAAAAGCCGAGAGAGTTCTTCGGAGTTTTACGTTTTTGACCTCTGACTTTGAATTTGACTTCTCACTTCCGACTCGCATCCTGGTGAATGACACTCGTCCTTTATCTTTTTGCCGATTCAGAGATTCTCGAGGAAGTTTCCAATTATACTATCTGTAATGCGAGTTTTTCTTTCGTGAAAATTTACTTTTTATGAAAGCGCAGGTTTGTCGATACCGGCCATCTGTACCAGCGCGAAGCTATAAGTACACGCGCGAATTTAGTACCCTCGAATAAAGAGACCCGGTGGAAGCGCTGCAAAGGATACACACCTTTTGTGACGTAAGCATTCATTTGTGTCCAAAGAAAAGATTCAAGATTTCGTCGGGAACCATGACAATCCCTATTGGAAATACTATGAGTCGTGGGTTCCCCATATGACAATTATTTGGCGGGAGATTTAACGTTGCGCTCCTAGACCTCCGTCTGATCGACGGAGGTAAAAATATGTTGTATTGTTGGGAAAATAATGTGATTCTGATACTGATACTGATATTTTATTTCACGTATGAGCACATGAAATACAAACGAGTCAATGAATTAACAATATTGAACAATAATATGTTAATGTGTGGCAGTGGGTGAGGTGGATAAGAGATGTCGACGCTCTTCCAACATCTCGTACAAAAACTGTCCAACGAGTGGTGCAATCGCACTCGGGCAATCGAGTATCAACAAAAATTGCTCTAGTTCTGTCATAAAGGTCGTTTCGGGGTGTGCCTGTATCAGTTTCTCCAATAAGAGGCTTCGGAGACGTTTTAGTTTAGGGCATTTCATGATAAAATGAAATTCATCTTCCGCTGATATGTTACATAATCTACAGATTCTGTTGCTTCTGTCTATATAGTTATTTTTATTTCTGTATCGACCAGTCTCAATTTCCAAACGATGTGCACAAATTCTCAATTTGCACACTGCCTGTCTATAATGCGAGTTGTTCAGCATAAGCAGATAATCAGCCATTCTGTAATCACTAGCATCCTTTAAGTGTTTGTAGTATAACAGTTTTTCTGATGTTTTTAACTTTTCATTGAAGTATGTAACATAATTTCTTTTAAATTGTTCCTTTACGTCCTGAAAGTATTTTTTACTGGAGGTATTAGAGATATTACAGATATCGCTTTTGTTTAAGACATTATAGGCATAGTTATGCCAACCAATGTTTATATCGTATAATGATTTACTACATTGAATTGCGTCGTGTGAAAGGGGTCTGTCTGCTGGTATGTTATCTAGATGATGAGCATACTTTACGACAATGTGGTTTATATCTACTATAATGGGGAAGCGACCTAATTCTGCTTTACATGCGATGTTGACAGAGTTTTTACTAACTTGCAAGTTCATTTTGCAAAACTTGTTATGTAGTCGTTCAAATGGTTCTGTTTCACAAACTTCCGTAAATGAGTTTATGTCAAGATTTTTTAGTTTTCCGTAGAGTTCCGAACCCCATATTTCTGAATTGTATAGTGCAATAGGTTTAATCAGTGTTTCGAAAAGTTGGTTATATATATTTGGTGGTGGATTGGTTCCAGATAGTGCTCTATGTATTTTGAACAAAGCCTTACTAGCTTTCTGTTGAAGGTCTTCTTTGGCAAGTGTAAATTTACCGCGTGAATTAATTATACAGCCTAGATAAGTGTAGTTGTCTGTGGTGCATATGATGTGTCCATCACAAGTGAATATTGGCGGAGTTTGTCTCAGAGCGCGTTTGCTTATTACCATGCATTTAGTTTTCTCGACGTTGATTTGTAGATGCCAAGTTTTGCAATATAAGGCTAATTTATCTAGACAATGTTGCAATCCTTTCGGGCTTTCAGACATAATCAATAGGTCATCTGCCCACCGCAAATGAGACATTTTTTGTTGATTGAGGCAGACTGGGTGACATGATTCGCTGGGAAAAGACAAGTCATCAATAAAGATGTTGAACATCAGAGGACTAAGATTATCCCCCTGTTTTACTCCAACATTAGAGGGGAAAAAATCGGTTACCTGTTCTCCAAATTTAACACATGTGTCACTGTGATGATAAATGTCTTTAATTATGCGGCAAAATTTACCACCTATACCAAGTCTGAGAACTTTAAGCAAAAGGCCCTCTCTCCAGACTGTATCGAATGCTTTTTTTATGTCAACAAAACAAACATATATAGGTTTCTTAAGTTTGTCCAGATATTTGTTGACAATAGTTTTAAGTATAAACAAATTGTCGGCTGTTCTGCGTGATTTTCGAAATCCGGACTGATTGTCGGATAGCATGTTTCGATCTTCTATGTACTGTGAGAGACGATTAGTGAGAATAGCAGAGAAAACCTTTCCGAGACAGCTTGTAAGAGCTATTCCCCTGTAATTATTGGCATCCATAGTGGAACCTTTCTTGTGAAGTGGTTTTATAATTCCTTTCGTCCAGATATCAGGATATGTACCACTTTGATAAATGTTATTAAATAATTTGGCTAATGGTGACAAAAGTACGTCTCTGCCATATTTGATCATTTCATTTGTAATTCCGTCCAAACTACATGCTTTTTTTTTTTTTTTTTTTAATAGCCTCCACAATTTCTTTCATTTGAATATTGTTATCTAAATGGGTATTTGTTTCTAATAGTTTTTCTCTAGATTGAAGTTCATCTAGTATCAGCTGAGGAGTTTCGAGGTTTTCATTGTTATTCAGACTCGTAAAGTGTGAATGTAGCTTATCTATCATTTCTGAAGGTAGATTTAGATCATCTTTGTTTTTTTCAAGAAGATTATTCAGCAATTTCCAATATTCTTTAGGGTCTGAATTTTGCAAAGTTGCTAATTTGTCATACAGATTTTCTTTCCGAATTTTGTCATTTCGTTTGGTAAGTCGTTTCAGTTTTTTCTTTGTTTGCAAGAGTTTGTGATGTAATTTTTTATCGTAAGGTGTCTGGGCCAATTTGTTTGCTAAGTCTTTAAACTGGTTGTTTAACTGTCGAATATCATTATTTAATGGTAATTTTTGATACTGTTTATTTGATCTTGACTTTGCTTTTCGATTATTGCATGGGCCAGTTGTTTTCATTGCAGCTGAAATTATGACGTTGTTTAGATTTTGTACTGCTTTGTTAATGCCATCTTTTGTGTGTTTAATGTCGTCTGCCATAAATTTTTGTAGATGTTGGTCTGCACATAAAAGTTGAAGCAAATACAAATTACTGTTTTGTTTCGTTATTTTACATTTGTTTTGTGTCCGATGCAGTTGAACGTTACGTTTCCGAGAATATGTATATTGGCATTTCATAATAGTTGAAACTTGACAATGATCGGAGTGGGGAGTGATGTTACGGATATTCATACTTAGAAATTTACCCATGATAGATTCATCACAAAGTATGTAATCGACCGCACTGCTACCTTGATCAGTTATACAAGTTAGTTTGCCTACGTATTCTCCTGGAGTTCTACCATTAAGAATCCGTAAACCAGCAGATATGCACAATTCAACAAGTTTTTTGCCATGAGGATTGTCTGAAACATCCAAGGACTGTCTGGTACGACAATGTGCATCTGACACATAATCGTCAGGAACAGGGACATAATTGTCGTTGTCATCCTGTATGAAGTCAAGCATTGGTTTGGAGTTTTTCACTGTCCTAGCATTAGCGTCTCCCATCAATAAAACATCGCCATTTGAACTAAAGCGGGATATTTCCATTTCTAATTCCAAAAATTGATCTTGATAGTAAGGGGAATCCCCAGGTGGCACATAGAATGAGCACAAATAAAGGTCTTTGGACCATCCAAAAGCTTCCTTTGGTAATTTCAGCCATAGCGTGTTATTGTTATTGGTGGAAATTTCACTAATATGTTCATGATATTCATCCTTATACAAAATTAGTAATCCACCTGACCCTCTGCCACATTGTTGCCGAGAATGTTTAACGGAATGTTTAAATTTAGATGAGTAACCATTGAGTTTAAAATGAGTGATTCCCATCTCCAACTTTTTAACGGATGAATGTGTCTCTTGTAAACATATAACATCATCAAAACGTTGTTTTGATCCTGGACCAACCACCTCGCTGGGGGTCTAATAATACCCCAGCCATCAGTCAGATTTTTGGACCAGATTGGGGGCCTTCGCGCACATCGCCGGAATTGACATCATATATAGTAAAATAGATGTTTGCCGAACATTTCGAATACTTTTCAAGTCTGCATAATACCTCTGTTGACCTAGCGCTAAAAAGAATTATGTGAAGATTATTTTCCCTGTTTATCTGGAAACAGCATATGAAAAGTAGTTCGCTCATGTTCAAAACTGAAGGAGTTGTTCGGCCGGATTCAAACTGAACCGTGCGTACGTGGGTTTTCCCCTATACGCCATAGCAACATAGTAAAGGTAAACTTCCGCTATTGGAGGCAGGGATGATAAATGAGCCTGCGAAATGGATCATGTGCTGTGGGGAGGATGATCCTGGACAAGGGCACTGAAAACCATTAAAGAGATGTAAATGTATTTTCACACGTAAAGCTTGAAATCTACTGAACCTTTATTGTTCAATCTGTTTCCTTTAGTTAAAATGAAGGCGCATTGGAAGACTTACCAACAAGTTCTGAGCTGACCTACTTTTGATGAAAATTCCTGGTGATTTTTGATGAAAATCACTGGCGATTCGGACTTGGGCGGTGCCCATCTTAATATAGGCAGGATTTCAACTGGGGGTGGGAATTTCCAAGAGTTGAGTTCGCGTTTGAGTCCTAATGCCCACTCTACTTCGTAGGTCCTGTGACGTTAGTCACACTGCTCATGTAACGAATAAATAAAACCAAAAATAGTTTCTATGCCCCATACCTATCAACTACCTGAAATATTAGATTTTCCCTACATCTGGGTCCAGGAAAGAAAGGGTTAATGGACATATGTTGCACCTTATAATACAAATGTTCCCAAGGTGTCAATATTTAGAGACCTATCAAACGCACTTTTAACTAGAGCTTGTCCAGGCATATTTGCTAGTCCATACCAGTATTTCAGCATCATAGAAATCACTTCCAGCACAACTGGGTATCTACCTAACTCACCAAAAACTGCAAAATTACTACATCTAGTATTTACCCCAAGTAGATATTTGCAGAATCGCAATTGTTGTTTCTCAATGATATAGTTTTTAATCCAATTGCTCCTAAAGTTTTCTTTGTTTAGTTTTGAGGGCGATATATATCCCCATATCTCGGAGCAATATAGCAGAATGAGTTTGATTGTGTGATCAAAAATATGCAAACCCAGTGTGAATTGATAAAATATACCCATATGATCAGTCCTGCGACAGGGTAGCTAAATAATATATAGCCCTCCCGAGTATGAGGGAGGGCTATATATAATTTAGCTAGCGACAGGGATGCAATTTCGTTCCTTTGCTCTCTCGTTGTGCAGTTCATAGAAAAAGTTGTCCTATTATTGGTAGAAGATGCATCGGTGGGTTAATAAGAAAATACAAATTTTCCAGATCCGTCAACTTAGGGAAGTACTGGCAAATGCTTTATGCTTTGTGATTGTAAAATAATCTTAGTTTTTCACCACTAGGACATTTGCACAGGAAATAAAATTCATCGTTCACTGTTTTGTCAGTTGTTATACATCCCTTGCACAATCTTTTATCTCTGTCTGTATCAAATCGTTTCTATTGAAAACTACATGTATATAACATCATGGCCTATAGGCTAAAACATAGTGGGTCTATCGACAGTATCGTGAAGTAACGGTATTGGGTATGTTCGGCCTACTTTAAATGTTTATTTCACATTTTACGTAGAACACGAAAGCACGACTAACTGTTGAGATTGCAAATTACAGTGAAAATATAACCCCTTTTGTCGTAACACACAGGCAACATCAGAACAAAACGCTGCAGCTCCCTCTCCAAATAAAATTGCAAATGGCGGTCGCAAATCAACAGCTTCGCTGACCCGGATGACCAAGATACAGTTCTTTGCAGCGCCATCTATGCGATGCAGGGGAATCATGTTAATCATTACAAGAAGTATTCTTCCGGCAGTTCTTAAAAGTATTCAAAGATAATGTTCAAATTTTATTGGAATCAAACGTAAAATTTAACTTTCAAAATCAGCTAGAATTGATCTTGCAATGATGGTCATGTTGTATTCGAGAATCACGTCATTTTATCGGCTGTTTTTCCCCCTTTGTATTCAGTCGTACGGTAGTGACGGTATATTTTCAATGTTACATTACGAATATACACTGTATCCATCTATGCCTCATGCGACCTGGCCAGGTGTCGTTCCATACATTGCAACAATGTGAAATCTTTGTTTTAGTTAATACGCGCTAATTTGAATATTAACGACACGAAGTGTATTCTAATTTTCAAGTATACAACCCACATGAGCAGGGGGCACGTGGCAGGGGTGTGTGTCTTGGGTGAATCGCTGTGATGAATCAATGATTGATTGTGCCCATTGTATAGTCTAAGGAAAGCACATGGTGGGAGCGTGGCTTTATGTCATTTCATTATTAATATTGTTTGATTACCCAGACTGACATTTCGCATGCCGTGAAGCTGTATAGCTCGTGTTTTTCTTGTATTTTTTGTAGTTATTTTAATAAGGTACAGTGTCTACAAGAAAGTGGTAAACTTTCTCACATAAATCATATCATATTGAGTCTTGCAATATTTACCATACATGATATCTGTGTTAAATTCGTCATATTAAGCTTTATTAAACGTGCCCTGTAGCCCCTGACCACGTGGCATTGTAAGGGCATATTGTGTAAAAACGTGGTTAGCTGTTTAATAAATGCTCAGTGGTTCGTCCAGGGCTTAACTGAAAAAAAAGAGTATATTCACGTGGCAAAACGAACTGTTATAAATGCTTGATCGTATGGTGAATAAATACCCAGTGGTCCGTTCAGGGCTTAAGTGAAAAACCAAGGGGCAATATCAAAAACTAGAGTCTATGGGCTTTAATGAGATCTGGTAGCTGGGTTATTGGGGGATAAGTTTGTAATGAAATAAACGCACAATTATATATTTAATTTCAAGTTAGGCACAGGTGGCGCCAGGCACGAATGTATGTGGCTAAAACGCGATCACAAGTTACATCCTGTGACAAGGTATATGAAGGGCCGTTCGCGCCAAAAACGCATCCTTTAAATGTTTTAACTTCTTAAACTTTTAAAAATTCTAAAGCTTTAAAAAGTTTAAACGTTTAAACTTGAACCAACCAATCAGATGTTATGAACTGACATTTTCCTGTAAAAAAGCAAACGTTTCCAGTTGTAAATACGCGACTTCAGACGTTTCCTGTCAAAAGAAAAATTCGGTCTTTTAAAGATTTCTGTTTAAAAGGATATAACACTTCCGGTTGTGATCGTCCAATCAGATTTTTTATTTGGGCCGCGTGTATTCCAACATCTAATCCAACGCGTGCAAATCTCCAATGGCAAACGTTTCCTTTATGTAGTGTATTTTAACCAATGAAAACCGTTCTTACAAATTAGGTTTTGGAGAATATCTTTGGCACCGGGACAATTTGCGCAGGACATGATGCACGGTGGGCATGAGGAATACAATATGCGCGAATATTTGTAAGGGTTATTTTGATTGGTTCAAACAGACTACATAGCGGAAACGTTTTGCCAGTGGACACGTGTTGATGTTGAGGTTTGAACATACGCGGCAGCAATAAAAAAATCGGACTGGACGATCACAACCGGTGACGACTTCCCTTAAACCCGAAACGTTTAAAAATCTCGCAACGTTTGGATTTATGGCGCGAACGGCGCTTCTTAAAAGGTACCGACATAATGAAGTTGAACATACCAAAGAAAGGAAGTCCTAGGATAAAAGTAACTCCGAAAATGGAAGCCGAAATATAGAATATCATATCACAATGACTTCCATTTTCGGAGTTACTTTTATCGTAGTTTATGTGAAATTGTCCTATAATGAGGGAAGTCTAAATTCTTTAGATGACGACTTTACAACGAATATTATGGATTAAGAATACTGATCAGCGATATGGATTTGATATTTTTGGAACATCATGATGTCTTGCCGGCATCATTGAAAACTGTTGACCGCTTCTCTCTTGCAGGAAACAAGCCTATGTTTATGTATGCAATGATTGTCTTTTTGAATTTGGTGCTAATACTGTTATATGGAATAGGTCTTTGGATTATGGACGCGGATATTCTGTAATGGACGACGGCTGGATTATGAATGACGGACTAGACGCTTGTAACGTTACGCTAACCATGTGTTACCCAATTACTTTCCGTCCAATTAGACACTACAGCAGGTGCTCATCCAAACTTGACTCAACCAAAATAGCTGAATTTTGCTCTTTATCTTGATACATAATTCCTCCAATACGTCAGTTCGGGATTCCAGATGAACACCTTGACCACCATGTTAATTTAACCAGCATAAAGAAAGCAATATGATACTTTCTTTATCATGGTATTGTTGTTGTTGCGTTGAAACTGCAAACTGACCTGTTGAGAATTCGATGGAAAAAGGGGCCAGTGGAATGAAGTCTAGGCCTAAATACCCACAGGGGATTAAGGTCAGTTTGTACAAAACATACATGTACCTAGGGGTAAATAAGAGAGATTATACCCAGGGGTACCGTAAATAGAGATTGATTTAGTGTTATGAGTGAGAAGGGCTTGACATCAAGGTTGATGATGGTTATGTCACAAGTTAGGATAAGACAAGACATGCATTACACTTTCTGGATATCCCACAGGTTGACTGGTGGAGTACAAGATAGGAAAAAATTATAAGATATGTTACAGCTCGCGCTAGTGAGAAGAGCAAACAGTGGCCTGCAAAGGTGATAATGAGACAATGGTGGCCAGGTTGGCTGCTATGGTAGAGCATCTCTCACATATACACCTAACCAGCTAAACTGTATAATTTTCTCTGCAGAGTCCAAGCTTTGGTAAAGTGACGATACCAGTCTTGTCATACTTTAGAGCGTATTATTCTCATATTTTGTGAGAAAACAATGAACAGAGTAATATTTAATGCAGATAAGGGATCAGATATATGCCAAGTGACTATTAGTGACTATATAGAGACATACAAAAGCCTTTCAGCCGCTAAGGATCCCCAAAACTCATATCTGTGGAACTACTTTCATGCAGCTTAAGGCTATCCCGTGAGTCGGTTTGCACTTTTGTCCATTTCCCTACAGCATTCTAAAGAGCCTCTGGCTAACGCCAGATCTCAATAATGAATTAAATTGGAGAAGACGTATTAAAAGATAACACAATTGCTGCTGACAAATACAATGAGCCTGCTGTTGGTAGCGCTATGCCCAAAATGGGAGAATCGTATATCAATGATTATAACATGAATTCCACGAAAACTGTAAGCAAAATGTAATTCCGTCACATAATTCAAAATCTCGCTTACGGTATTCCTGAGCAATTTTGCTCATGTTGTTGACCGGTCATTCTCGCTCTTTCACTTTCAATCGATTATACCGGTATACGTGCTTTGTCGAATTAGTAGGATTTTTCATTGTCAGATCTGTGGCTCTTGGCCCATTTATAAACTCTTGTTTGATAATATGGCCAAACAATTCAAAGTTAAATATGGGATATCCTACCATGCAGATTTCTGCAACAAGAATCTCCTATGAAAGTTGTAATATGGAGGATACCGTACCATTGAACAACCATTTTATGATTGTCGAGAAGGAACTACACTTTGGAAACTTGTTGAAGGTGGTTGGATATTATGTTGGAAAGCAGAAGTAAAACTTTCAAAAGAATACAATTGTAAGAGATTCTATTTATCAAGCAGCTACTTTAGAAGATCTTTATAGTCGGATAAAAGAAGACTATTCTAGGTTATTTGGGAGAAATCGGTTTCTTGCATAAGTTTTAATGTATGTGCATGACTTCTTGTGTTATGTTGAATACTTCTGGATTGCTGGGTTGTTGTCTTGTTTTTGTTGGAATACTTAGAATGTTGTTTGATCGTCGTTAAATAGCTGAAATATTGCTGTTAAGCCTTAATTCTCTCTCTCTCTTGAATTAAATTGCGTTGACGAAGGGAAGCTCAGAATTTGTAGTGCATGTATTATTGAAGATCTCAGGAATGAGTCCAAATCATGCAGTATATGAAAGGGCATATTGAGAGTTCAGTTCTAAGATTCTATCGCACTGTTTTCTTTTGTTCGCAATTGTAACGTATCGCATCACTACGCCATTATATACGTCAGAATAATATAGTATCTGTATTACACATTGTTATTAAATAACGAAGAAGGCGAAACATTGAAAGTTTCAAAACAAGGTTTCGATTCTTCGAATGAGCAGAGGTTGGTTTGGGGGTTTGTCGCTTTTTCTTGTTTTCTATTTTGTTCCAGGCCACGTGGACAATTCTAACTTTTGTGACAGAAATAAGTACTATTAGCCTCACCGAAATTGAAACTGAAAGTAAACTCCGTAAACAAGTAAGTCAGACTCTTCACGATAAATGTACACTTATTCTTGTAACAAGTGACTCTTGTTCTGCTGTCAAAGGCTTCAAGGAATTCACCCAGTAAAAAAAGAATTGTAGGAATTCAGTGAAGTATATGCTTTCACACGCTGGACAATCAAAATGCCATTCTCGGGAGGTTTCGCTTCAAATTGCGATCTCCGGAGGAAAACGAGGCACACTTCCGTCCAAATTGTCGAAGTATGACAGTTTTTTTGCCAGTCTGCAATTTTTGACGTGCAGATGCAGCAAAGATGGAAAGGTAAGCGAAATTTTACATAGCACACCGAGTAACCACGTTATTTATCTTTCATTTAACCTGTACAGCCGTCCCCACAAAGCTACCGAAATTCGTATCGAAGCAAAACAAACTAGTGAGCTGGACTCTAATTTCTCACTTCGATCGGTTTGGCGTGCGTTTTGCACTCGATGTTCAAGGCTCACGGTATACAGCGTTTGATTTTACCTGAAAATACGTATTTTGTCCATACGCACTAAGAATAAGTTGAGTAGACATTCTCGGGAGATGGATAAGCCATGCTTCGGAGGGTAGATCAATATGTATACTCACTCTGTGTATTAGACTTTAAAGTAAGGTTTTAAATTTTCTATTCCACATAAAAATCAGATTGAGGATATCAATTGCATTTCTGCTTTGAAGTAAGGAAACGTCACAGGCATTCACGGCTGCAGCTGAACCCACCAACAAAGAGAAAGCCAACATCTCCGGAACGTATTCCGATGACTCTTGATTCTGTAGCTGCAAGGCCTGTAAAATGGTCACATCGCCCCAATCATGGTCGGCATTAGTCACATCGCCCCAACCATGGTCGGCATTAGTCACATCTCCCCAACCATGGTCGGCATTAGTCACATCGTCCCAACCATGGTCGTCATTAGTCACATCACCCCCAACCATGGTCGGCATTAGTCACATCACCCCAACCAAGTTCGGCATTAGTCACATCACCCCAATCATGGTTGGCATTAGTTACATGACCAAATTCGGATTACAAACTACTATTATTATTTAACGTAAATTGGTTCGAGCAAAGTAGTGAAGAGATGGATATTAGGGGGATGGGAAGTTCCATAAACAGTTCATGTTTGGTAATTAGGAAATTGCTGACACAATTATTATCGATATGATGCATTATTTCTCTTTGAATCCTCTAAATATACATGTGAAAGATGGTTCAATCGGTCTTACTTTTTAATTTTTAAACAGGGACGACTACATTGATACCCTCAACCGAAAACTTACCAAAGGCCGCGTGAAGAAAGGCGACGTTTCTGGTGCAGATAAACCCGCCCGAGGAGTACAGCCTGTTCGTCAGCATCATAAAAGAGATGAATCGAAAATACTACCAACCACCAGACTGGGAATAAATTTGGAATAACACAAAAATCAGATGTTACGCGATACATTTTTTGTCTCATCATCTCATTTAAAATCCGCAATTTTATCCAGCACAAATGGTCTTTTTGACAACATGTTGATTTTGAATAACATTTATGCGTAATATAATTTTCTGTGTACTGGATAAAATGTATCCTTACCAAAAAGCCTTTTAATGTATCATATGGAAAACTACATATGGCATGAATGACAATGCTATTACAACATAAATTATGTGAGCTAGTGCAAAATAAAATGTGTTTTTAAAACCGAACGAAAACAAAGGTTTTATCGAAATTTATTTCATAATACATATCTCATTACAGTCTCTTCATGAGGTCAATATTTGGTTTTCCCACCTGATTTCCTCCCATAAAATGACAATTTCCTCCCATAAAATGACATTTTGACCTAATTCAAAAGGCTGTAATTGTTGAAGAACCCGTGACATATTTGCAGTTTTGAAGAAAACAGGTTGAACGAACCCTAAGAACCCTGGGCTTTTGTTTAGAGCAGCTAAAACTACCGGCAAAGTATTATTCAGAATGGCCATCCCAATCAAATGTCAAGGTTGACATTGTACTTGTTCTAAGAGATTTTACCTCAAAACTGCCAATTAACATCTTTGGACTATTCATGGGCAGGATGGGTTTTTGTCTTGTGCTTCTGGAGTGCTGGTATGGTCTTGCAAACCTTTCCGCTCATATGGCACTGGAATAACTTCGGATTTACGTGTGTTTTTTCATGGGCTTTAAGGTACCTCTTGCTGGTGTAATTCTTATTGCACTGTAGGCACTGGTATTTGGTTCCTTTCTTGGCACAGATTTCAAAATGCCTCCCGAGATCTGAAGCCAGTGTAAAGGACTTTTCGCAGATTTGACATTTAAACTTCTTCACCATTTCGTGGCGAACCATTGTGGTTGTCAAAACTACTCTTGTATGCAAAACCTCGTTGACACACGGTGCACGTATAGCTGAAAAGAAAAGCATATATCATGAGTAAGGAAACACTCGAAGCTAACTTTGAAAAATAAAATTCGGTCATCACGACTCGACACGGTCAGAAAAAAGGTGATTGTCCATAGTAGTAGTATAAGGTGATTACAGACCCCATTTTGCCGAGGGAGGTAACTCTTGGGGGCGTATTTGGGGCGGAACTTGATCACGTGATCAAGGCATGTCTAGATGATGGGAGTGGGACCAAGATGGCGGCTGTGTGTGGTGGGTCCAAAATGGCGGCGTGTGTGTCCAAAATGGCGGCGTGTGTGTGTACAAAATGGCGGCGTGTGTGTCCAAAATGGCGGCGTGTGTGACCAAAATGGCGGCGTGTGTGTTCAGAATGGCGGCGTGTGTGTACAAAATGGCGGCGTGTGTGACCAAAATGGCGGTGTGTGTGTCCAAAATGGCGGCGTGTGTGTACAAAATGGCGTGTGTGTCCAAAATGGCGGCGTGTGTGACCAAAATGGCGGCGTGTGTGACCAAAATGGCGGCGTGTGTGTTCAGAATGGCGGCGTGTGTGTACAAAATGGCGGCGTGTGTGACCAAAATGGCGGCGTGTGTCCAAAATGGCGGCGTGTGTGTACAAAATGGCGGCGTGTGTGTTCAAAATGGCGGTGTGTGTGTGTGTACAAAATGGCGGCGTGTGTGTTCAAAATGGCGGTGTGTGTGTGTACAAAATGGCGGCGTGTGTGTCCAAAATGGCGGCGTGTGTGTCCAAAATGGCGGCGTGTGTGTCCAAAATGGCGGACTGTAGAAAAACGTATAAAAGGAGGCGAATTTTTAGGGGTGGGGTGTATTCATTGCACTACTTGCCTGACTTACCTGACCTGACCAGCCTGCCTGCCTGCTTGTATGAGCTGTGGAGAACCTTTTAATTTTTTTCATTTTACCAGTGCACTATTACACCGTAGCAGTTACTCACCAGCCTGAGCCCACAGTCATGGAGTCATCCCAGCAAGTGAAGCTTCTCTGGGACCCAGCAGTACCTCCGGTTGACGTCTTGCCTGAAGACGAGCGTGTGAGGGATACCCGCACTCTTACACCGGACTGCACCCTATTGTTGTATCCCAAACGCGTGGAGCTCATCGATGACGACAGTAGGTGTTGGTGTACGTCTGAACCAGCGCGTGTCTCTTTATCCCCGGAAGGCTGGACTACCTTGAAACGGGTGTTATTGGCTGACCTCGACGGTGATAGCATTCTCCTGTGTGACGACGTCTACATTTTCCGCGGTCCCTATTTTGCTCGACTCCTCTGTCTCAAGCAAGGTGGTTTTACTCTGGACCCTGATCTATGGACAGCCTTGGAAAAAGTAATCCCCATGGTCGATGAAGTACTATCTCTATAGGAACCACATAACCCATCAGAATAGTACGTATCACGGACTACACCCGACAGCTAGGCGCGCATGTGTGACCTGGTCTATAAAACACGTCCCTCGGGATCCTACACCTTCATTTCTACGGTTGCAGAGCCATGACGGAGATCCAGCCCTATGCGACTCGCATTTTACAGCATGCGACCGTGGTGAGTTCACTCACGGGTTACCGAGCAATATTGTTTCGCTCGTTACATCGTATAGCAGCGAAACTACTGTCTCCCTGGTAGCGATTGGCTGAGACTGCTGACCAATGGGATGAGGCTGACAGTGGTAATGTTTTGAGTGGCAGCATGAATGTTAAGCCAGTCTAGTGTTGCTTCGCGTCCTGACAAGTCGCTTTTTAGTTTTTCTCACCATGTCACAGCAAACGGCAAATTCGTCTGAAGGGGGTGAAATGAGCTCGGCGGTACTTGAGCATATAACGCAAAAAACTCGTGATATGGAGAATTCTTTTATGGAAAAGATTGATAAACTGATTACGGCTAGACTGTCCGGTATTAGCCAAGACCTAAACCAGTCGACACAGGCCGCTCACCTCGAAACTGTCAGTGAGATAAAAAAGATCAAATATGCAGACACCCCAAAATTTAAGAAGACTTCGCATGAGGAGCAATACAAACACAATTCGAAAGTGATGGATACACTCGAAGAATCCAAGGAGTGCTTGACGAAAAAACAGACAGACAAAACGGGTGAGCGTATAGACTCAGCGCTAGAAATGATTAAAGAGAGACAAAAGTTGATTTTATTAGTGGATCAATCAGACTATGGTTGGAGAACGGTTAAGGAATATACCAAACACGCCTTAGCAGACGACAGTGAAGACGAAAAGAGGATAGTAAAGGCCGAGAGCAGGGCGGCTCGTAAAGCGAAAGACTCCCGGCTGAACCGTTCCCGGAAACGGGGATACAGTGTGTCGGCCACGGCCAGTACCTCGGCCGAAGAGAAGGGGCCTACCCCGGAGAAAAAACTTTCCCGTCCCGGTAACTGTTTCGCTTGTGGGAAATTCGGCCATTGGAGGGCGGATTGTGTGAAATACAAGAACTCTGTTACGGAAGCAGTGGGGAAAAGCTGGCAGGAAAATCCCACAAAGTTAAGTATGAATTTCTTGAGAAACGATGTTGATTATGATGATTTTTGTTTGGGAGACACGGATGACAAAATAAATTTGAATGCAGGAGAAGATCAGATAGAATTAGGTGGGGAAACGTTAGAGGACTTTGAGGAGTCTTTATCGGATTTAGACATCTTGTCGGATAGCGGTCTGGGGGGAGATGACAAAGGTACACCGTCCCCTATAGGTCGTTTAAGAGATAGAATCGATTTTTGGCGAGAAATCGGTGCTTCGGAATTCGTGTTAGAGACCATCCAGCTTGGGTACAAACTACCGTTTTTGGATTTGCCAGCACCTACATTATTACAAAATAATCAGTCGGCGCTGAAGCAGCGCGATTTTGTCGAAAGTGAAATAACGTCCCTTCTAGAGAAAGGTTGTATTAGCGAAGTTAGTTCACCACCCTTGGTTGTAAACCCATTACCTGTTTCGGTAAATGCAGACGGAAAACCTAGACTAATTCTTGACTTGCGGCATGTCAATCTTTGTCTGTACAAACAGAAGTTCAAAATGGAAGATGCAGACACAGCTAAATCTGTTATTCAGGACTGTCAATATTTGTTTACATTTGACGTAAAGTCTGCTTATCACCATGTTGAAATATTTGAACCGCACAGAATATATCTAGGATTTAGCTGGGACTTCGACGGGCAGTCACGTTATTTCATTTTCAATGTTCTCGCCTTTGGGCTATCTACAGGGCCATTTATTTTCACGAAGATAGTCAGACCCTTGATTACAAAATGGAGGAGTCTTGGGCTAGACATTTTGGTTTTTCTAGACGATGGCATGGGGGGATCAGGTAGTCTAATGGGGGCAAACAAAGCAAGCGCACAGGTTCGGGAAGATCTCGATTTGTCAGGTTTTGTTTTGAGTGAATCAAAATAGTCCGGTGGCTTAAGGCCAGATTTTCACTTTATCGTGACAGAGTGGAATAAAGCACCAAATTTGGCACACGTATCGTCAGGGGCACCGAGAACAATATCAGAAGGGGTGCCCCCGATTTCGAGGCCCAGGAGGCAATATGTGACCCATTAGGGGCCCGGGATCATTTTGGGACTCTAAATGGCAATTTTTATCCCAACGATTTTCAAAACATCATATATTCGCCATCCTCTGGGGTAAGAGTGTGAAAATTTCCACACTAATAGTGTTTGCAAAGGTCTAGCGAGAAATGTAAAATAATCCAAGATGGCCGCCATAATGACGTTACAGCTACGTCAGAAACAAAATATGGTCAATTTTGACAAATTTTCGATGCAAAATTTTGAATTTTTTTTTTTATTTTTTTTTGGTGGTGTTAGGTATTCAGTAAATATTAGAAAATAATCATATATAACTGACTCAGATGGCACGGCAGCCCTTGGTTGACCTTTGCCAAACTGGGTCAAGTTGGACCAGATCCTTATTTATGTAATAAATTCGTTGGGACGACCATACAATGCAACCCGTGACTGGACAATGCATAGCTACCAAGTGAAATGTGTCATACTAATATAGCGTTTGACACATTTTGAATATGTTATTCGGGATTCCTGCTGCTGAAGATGAAGTGGCGGCACCAATACCAAAACTATGGCCTATTAAAGAGGAGCAATGCCAATTAAAGAGATTCCATTTTTTACATGAGCTGAGATTTGGGCTGCTGAAACGGGAGCATCCTCTGGAAATTGGAACAGGGGCCCGTCCTCGGATGTGAAATATGTAACCGAAAATAAGCACGGATTGCTTGAACTGAACAATATCTAATATTATCAATATAAACAAATGACCTGGTTTATGGGACTTGTTGTGTTTGAAGTTGCGCATAATAATATGCACATGCTTTGTAACGGGCCAGATTGATCGGAGAAAGATACATCGTTGTATTAAGGAACATTGCTATTGCTGTCTTGTTCTGAACGAACTGTCAATTCATTAACGCGTAAGAATCCGAGATTATTGCTCGTGAAAGAATTACATGGATACAATGTGGGGTATAGCATAAAATATCTTATGGAGGATATCCTGTTATGGGCAGTCTGTTATCCGGCCGTGTAATTTTGACATGCCCGAAAGTAGCTTTTTGGCAAGGAATAACTGCGCAGGATCGTGTACTGCAGCCAAACTGTGCACACAACTGATAGCCGATACGAATGTATAAGCTGTAGAGAGTGCTTACTTGTTGAAGTGCAAGAATGCTTTCAAGGAAACCAACTGTGCCGATGAGATGAGGAATATCTTACTGGCACACTGACTAGTGTTATTGAGGAAATCTCTATATACTTGTCATGCGCGCTTGTATATTTTCAAGGAAGATTCAGCAAGGGACGCCGTCAGAAGAACTCTAGCTTTCTGCTTCAAAGAGTCAGCAACAGACAGGGTATTGGATGTGACGAACGGTTGAGCCAAGGGGCTAGAGACAGCGCTTTCTAAAATTGTAACCGCGAGAGTTTGTCAGGAATAAGATTGTTCTGAAATATGTTTTGGTCTGAACAGAATGTCATTTCGAAGGCAGGCAACTACTAATTTACGCGTTAATTTCCTCAGCAATGAAATTACAAGCGTCTAGTCCGTCATTCGTAATTCAACCCTCGTCCATTAAAGAATATCCGCGTCCATAATCCAAAGGCCTATTCCATATTCCATATAACAGAATTAGCACCAAATTCAAAAAGACTGGTGAGAGATTATTTCAACCACGGCCATATTATCGCAATTTAAGAAGGGGAACTTTATGATTTGCCAGTTTATGGTCCCAAATTTCCACGACAAGCACTTTTTGACCGTGATATGGGCAAGATGTGCTGGTCATTCTTGGTCTATCCGCGAGGATCCAAAAACAGCCGCCAAACCCAAGGCACCAGCAGCGTCGAAATTGGAGTCGTCCACATACTGGAAGTCGTCCAGTATGTGGATGACCTTTGATATGCCGAATTTTGTAGCCATAACCGATTACAGAGAATGACTTGAGTTCTTTAATATCTTACAGGTTGTAGAGCATCCCATCGAGGGGCAAGGATCATAACAATACTTGTCGCCCTAGGAAAAGTCCAATAAGGGGTGAATCGCTGGCTCGATAGATATGATGCAGAAGGCATCATCTAAATAGGTTTTTGCCATCAAGCTTTAGTGGCCCTGTTTTTGAATTAGTGCAATCGCGATATCTGATGTCTACGTATTGAACATATCAGGTCCTGTTGAATCGCACCGTTAATAGACAAGGCAGATTTTCCAGGGCAAGATCAATCGTGGGATTTGGTTTAATGTCTCACTCAAGGTTATTTCACTCATATGGCGATAGCCATTTTAATGATAGAAGAAGCTGAAATACCGGAAGAGGACCACCTCCGGCTCGTCAGCAAGTAACTGGCAAACTTTTACACATGCAACAGCGAGGCTCGAACCCGTGTCGGTTCAGCGGTGTGAGGCTTGCAATCACCAGCGATGCGCCTTAGATAGCTCGGCCATCAAAAGCCCCTAAAAGTATTAGGTTTCTTTCTGGGGACTAAGCCTAATGGAGAGCAAACCTTATTGTCAAAAGGAGGAGTTGAGTCGGGACCAGCAACTCGACCTTTCGACAACTCTTTGTCTAATTTTGCTTCTACGATAGCAGGGTTTTGCATAGCAGATGAACGATTACGCGAGACAGTAAAAAATATTTTCTCGAGTGCCAAATATCGAAACCGTTTGTGAAACTTAAAACAAGTAAATCTACTTCAGGGTAGTTACTTAGCACAGTTTTAGCCTGATTCCAACCGGTGTTGGAAGAGTAACTTCCCTTGCCGCCGGATTTACACATGCTAATTTACATGTAAGGAGCCGAGAAGAATCCAATCGGCAAGATTTGATGTGGCATGTACGATAACCTGAAGATTCATCCTTTGAAACATTTGTTTTTAGAACCGATAATCAGCATTGAGGATGTGGCGCTGGTGGCCATATTGGATATCTTTAGAAAAGAAAATAGCCAATAACCTTCATGCGTGCTTGATCCAGTCAATCATAACTGAGCTACGTGTATAGAAACCTCTCAATGGAGCCTTCGTAAATATATATGATATATATTAGCATGAATACAAACACACATACATGTGTATAGCAATAATATCATTATTGGTGACGCTCTGGCGGCCATATTGGATACTCAACGGGTAATAAAGTTTCCAATTATCGTTATTATTTTCTTCTTGAGTCAGTCAGGCTGGTAGAAAACCAATTTCGTGTAAAAAGGCGATTCAAGCTGTCAAATAGTCGCCAACAGTAAGCTACTGTGTGTATTATGGCGGCCATATTGGATTTATGCAAATCAAGGGCCTTCCACCTCCTCTAGAAATGGGCACCCCTTCTGAGATCATTTCTTATGCCCTCATGAGCCTCCTTGCAAAATATGGTGCTTTATTCCAGTCAGTCACGATCTTGACCTTAAGCCACCGGACTAAAATGCCAATGGATACCCACTCCCGCGAAAACTTGGCTGGGATGCATATTTGACATGAAATGTGGGAGAATTTCTATCACAGAGAAACGCATTACAAAACTGAAAAATTCGCTCAATAGTATCATTCGGATTACGGATTCAAGCGTTTTGGGGGACGTCTATGTTAAGATTTTGGCGTCCGCAGCAGGACAAATAATTTCCATGAGACATGGTTTGGGCTCTATATGCCGCCTTAAAACCAGGCAAATGTTCTTTGGTATTGAAAGCAGGGCTTCGTGGTGGGGGAAAATCCAAATAACTGAACCTATAAAGGGCGAAATTATGTTTTGGCTAGACAACATCGATAGGCTCAACGGCCTCGCAATCAAAGAGGCCAAAGGGGAAACAGCTGCGGTTGTTTATTCTGACGCATCCGTCTTAGGCTATGGCGGGTACTCGGTGACATGCAGGGGAGAATTAATTTCGCATGGGAAATGGACAAGGGAGGAGTCGACACGTAGTTCCACATGGAGGGAGCTGAAAGCGATTGTAAACATTTTGGGCGATCAATCAGAAATATTGAAAGGCAAATCTGTCACTTGGTATAGTGACAATCAAAACATGAAAACTGTTGTGTTAAACGGTAGCTGTAAGCCAGATTTGCAGGAGTTGGCAGTAGAGGTGTTTAATTTGTGTCAACAAAATGACATTAATGTGTACATCAACTGGATACCCAGAGAACAAAACTGTAAAGCTGATGAGATCAGTAAAGTGGTTGACAGGGATGACTGGGGAATTAATCCAATTGTGTTTACAGTTGTAGACCGGCAGTGGGGTCCATTCTCGGTAGATAGATTTGCGTCAAAATATAACGCCAAGTGTTCTAGATACAACACTAGATTTTTTACACCGGCTTCGGAAGCAACTGACGCATTCTCTCACAACTGGGCGGGAGAAACTAACTGGTTTGTTCCTCCGACGGTTCTAATTCCGAAGGTAATTAGAAAGATCGAATGTGAACAGGCAACTGGGACGTTAGTTGTCCCCCTCTGGAGATCAGCTTCATACTGGCCGATGCTGTGCCCGGATGGGGTTCATTTCGGGCCGGAGATTGTGGACTGGAAAGATTTGCCTATCATCAAAAATTTGATTGTATCCGGAAAAAATTACAACAAAATGTTTTGCGGCAACCCGGTACAATTCAGAATGTTAGCAATTAGAATAAATGGCGCCATTTCTCAAGTTAAGTTCAGACCCAGGAAGGGATTTTGCACGGCATGGTTAGGATATTGCCAAGCCTGTTTGCATGACATTTAAGTTAACTGAATTGTCATGGATATTGACCGGACAAATGTTCCTTACTCCTGGGGAGTAAACAGGGACTGCATTCCAGGGGAGAATGGCAGTAAGGAAATTCCAGGGGAGTTTCCAGAGAGAATACTTCTGGGAAGTATAGACTACATGTATATTGGAATTAAAGCTGAGTTGAACATAACAAACAAAATGCAGTATATACTACTCAATGGCTTTCCATGTTTTCGTTTACTACAGGCCCGTTACTGACAGGAGATTTCTGGCATAGACCCGACAAACCACAACAGCTGATGACTACTATGAAGGAATATATTGGGGCTTCCAAGGCGGAAAGTACCACAAAAAAGTATGTGACAGCCTTTCAGAAGTGGAGGGTCTTCGCCAAGGAGAACAATTTTCCTGAGTTACCTGCCAGCGTTGTGGATGTCGGACTATACTTGACTAACTTAGCTGAAAAATCGGAAAGTGTTTCTGCAGTGGAATCAGCGGTGTACTCCATGAGGGCACATGAGTGCAACAATCTGCCTTCGCCTTCGGATTCCAAATTTATCAGCAATTTGGTAGACTCCATTAAAAGACGATTTTCGAGACCAGTTAAACGGAAGGATCCACTGGACAAATCGATATTGGAATCTATTTGTTCAAAGTACCGTGTCTGTGTCGATTTAAAGATATGCAGGGACATCTGCATGATTGTGTTAAGTTTCACTGGATTTCTTCGTTATAACGAAATTTCGCAGATCAGATGCAACGAAGTGGAGAATCACGGAGATCACATTACTGTGCACTTAGCTAATTCGAAGACCGATCAGTATAGAAAAGGAAGTGACGTTTTTATTAGTGCTTCTAACAGCGTAGACTGTCCTGTGTTCTGGTTGACTAAGTATGTAGAATTAGCGAACATTCATTTGACTAACACTGATTATTTGTTCAAACCAATCTACTGTTCGAAAGGCACTAAAAGATTGATCAACTTTAATAGAAAGGTTTGTTATACGACATATAGAGAGTGTGTCTTAAAGCTTGTAAGAGAATTCGATCCAAAGTCCAATGTTGGGACCCATTCAATGAGGTCAGGGGGCGCAACTCTTGCAGCCAATTCCGGAGTTGACCATAGACTGTTGAAAAGACATGGTCGCTGGAAATCTGAGGCTTTCAATGCCTATATAGATGACTCCACGGACAGAAAACTCATCGTGACTAAATGCATGAAAACTTAACTTGTTCCCCAACTTTTGAAGTCTACATGTGACGTATACCGCTTTGTCATGCGCGAATAAATAGCAACACGATCCTATGTTTTCATATGGAAGTATGGTGTTTTGTTGGTTTGTTAGTCTGGAAGCCCAGCTGGAGGGGAGACATATTGTTTCGCTCGTTACATCGTATAGCAGCGAAACTACTGTCTCCCTGGTAGCGATTGGCTGAGACTGCTGACCAATGGGATGAGGCTGACAGTGGTAATGTTTTGAGTGGCAGCATGAATGTTAAGCCAGTCTAGTGTTGCTTCGCGTCCTGACAAGTCGCTTTTTAGTTTTATATAGTAAAACTCTACTGTTTAGGGATGTAGCATTGTAACACCTTACGCTTTCCAGAGTTTTTTATGAGGTTTAAGACTGTTTTTTATCTCTGGTTTTGGCGCGGGGGTGCTCGTTAGACACCTTTGGGTTCACAGGCCGGTTGGCTAGCAGTTTACATACGCTTGGAAGTATTGTACATTGTTCTACATGTGACGTATACCGCTTTGTCATGCGCGAATAAATAGCAACACGATCCTATGTTTTCATATGGAAGTATGGTGTTTTGTTGGTTTGTTAGTCTGGAAGCCCAGCTGGAGGGGAGACGTGGTCCGGTCCATGTTTGCAGATGGCGACGCCAACCGTAGAAATGAAGGTGTGGGATCCCGAGGGACGTGTTTTATAGACCAGGTCACACATGCGCGCCTAGCTCTACGGGTGTAGTCCATGATACGTACTATTCTGATGGGTTATGTGGCTCCTATAGAGATAGTACTTCATCGACCATGGGGATTACTTTTTCCAAGGCTGTCCATAGATCAGGGTCCAGAGTAAAACCACCTTGCTTGAGACAGAGGAGTAGAGCAAAATAGGGACCGCGGAAAATGTAGACGTCACACGCCGCCATCTTGGTCCCACATCAGCCGCCATCTTGGTCCCACCACCCACAGCCGCCATCTTGGTCCCACTCCCACATCAGCCGCCATCTTGGTCCCACTCCCACATCAGCCGCCATTTTGAACCCACCACCCACAGCCGCCATCTTGGTCCCACTCCCATCATCTAGACATGCCTTGATCACGTGATCAAGTTCCGCCCCAAATACGCCCCCAAGAGTTACCTCCCCCGGTAAAATGGGGTCTGTAATCACCTTATACTACTACTGTCCATCACCCTTTAATAGTGATCAGACATGACTATCACCATTAAAACGTGACGGGTTAGAGCCATCATCTTTAAATAATGACTCATCACTTTTTAAGGGTGATGATTTTGCCTCATCGCTCTTAAAAGCTGATGACCTAAATTACAATCATTTCTCATCACTCTTCAGAGATGATGGCCATCACTTAAAGAAGGTCATGAAATAGGGTGGTGGCTTTAACTCATCGTCAACTCGGGGAGACAGTTATCATTTTTTTGCTGGCTGAGGAAGACCAAATTATGTACCGGTACCGGTATGTCGGATTCTATACTCCGATGAGTAAAGGGTTTGTGAAAATCTTGAAACGGCTTTCTATACACTTTGAGGCATTCATATTAAAAACAGTTTACATGAAAATATATATATGCAAGTGAACAAATATCTAACCAAAGATTCTAAGAACAATATCATTAAAGCCATTTATTTACCTGAAATTTCCAGTATGGCTCTGCATGTGTTTGCGTAACATATATTCAGTCTTGTATGTTTTCAGACAGGCACTGCACTGCACTGCACGGTCTTCTGGTGAGCTGTGGATCCATGAAGATTCAGTGCGTTTGTGCTCCTACAGGTCTTCTCACATAGTTTGCACTTCACCCCTATTTCTTGTGAACTGAAGACATGTGGCGGTTCTTTGTTATCTTTTCTGGAAAACGCCTTTCCGCATGTCCCACGTCACACACATGATAACCAGCTCTCTGTGCTGATAAAGGTGTACTAGCCGTCAGGTGTGATGAATCCATCATATTGGGTCCGTCCACAGATGGTCCAACGGACTGGTCCAGCCAGTCAATTCCAGAAATAGTTAGACTGAAATGATAATATAAAAGGCAAATGAAGGCTTAATAGATATCGCACTTGACAAAATAGCTTTCTCTGTATGACAACTTGTTTCAATCACAATGCTTCGATCAAAATGTTAAATACGGCATGCGTAGATAATTAGCTTGATCTACATGTACCAACGAGGATCCATTTACAAAGAAATACAGAACGTGTTACGAATTCTTGGTAATTAGGCCCACGTGTATATAGGGCCTACCTGTTTCGATTTTTCACTAAATGGTTGAAAATGATATTCCGAGTAGTAAAAATAATATTTTTTTCGTATTGTGAACGATCAGTGGTGACATTTGCCCACACAAGATTCTATGCGCATGCAAAAATGCATGTTTGTGCTATTAATGCATCTTGAAGGCACTGCCATGAAGGATTTTTATCCAAGTAGAAAATGCCACATCACTAACCAAAATAATATTAAATATTTGAACGTGAAAATGACCAAATGTTTGTTCTTTATGCACTATAAATACTTCTCTGGTTTGACGTGTCGAATTTTGTATACAGAAAGAATACTGTTTAATTCTTAGCTCAGAACTCATGAACATATTTTGTGAAAATCGAAAATTAAGTTTTTAACCAAACATGTGGATGGGCCAATTACACGCTTATACGCGGCACAGGTCCTTTACAAAAAAAAAGTATGTCAATTTTCATTAGTTTTTCGTATTAAATGCAATTCTCATAATGGAAACGCAGCAAAGGAAAATATTTATGTTATTGTATATAACCCTCCGAAGCATGGCTTATCTAACTCCCGAGAATGTCTACTCAACGTAGTTTTAGTGTGTATGGACAAACTACGTATTTTCAGCCAAAGTCAAACGCTGAAGTACATTCTCGATGAAATAAGCTTTCATTTGATATATGATTTGGAGTGATAGGATATTCGTGTGTACCGTGAGCCTTGAAAATCGAGTGCAAAACGCACACCAAACCGATCGAAGTGAGAAATTACAGTCCAGCTCACTAGTTTGTTTTGCTTTGATACGGATTTCGGCGACTTTGTGGGGACGGCTGTACAGGTTAAATGACACATAAATAACGTGGTTACTCGGTGGGCTATGTGAAATTTCGCTTACCTTTCCATCTTTGCTGCATCTGCGCGTCAAAAATTGCAGACTGGCAAAAAAACTGTCATACTTCGACACTTTGGACGGAAGTGTGCCTCGTTTTCCTCCGGAGATCGCAATTTGAAGCGAAACCTCCCGAGAATGGCACTTTGATTGTCCAGCGTGAAGAAAATTCTTCAAGAATAGGAAGGTCGCAAAGTGAGATATCCAATGCTGAATAGGTTCCATGAGCAGAGGACAAATGTGTATAAGAACCATCATTAAAAATGCACAACGAATTATTTGATATAAAATTTTCGAGAATTTTACCTTTACAATTGTCTTCGTTATCCCAGAGGATGTTACGACCGTTAAAATCAACCATCAATAAACAAGGTTTCGGGAGCTGATCGTAAAGATCT
>JAVTVY010057182.1:0-31751 GCA_036873755.1 Hanleya hanleyi | reverse complement strand
CAAATGGTGGCCTCTGATTGGGCAAGAGTCTTTTTGAGCTGTAAACATACCCAACGCGGCTCCCCCAGCGTGGGTATGATGTAACATTGGTGAAAATAAACTATATGAAAAAAAAAACTTCTTGTTGTTGTTGTTCTCTCAAGTGTCATCCTTGTTGTTTTTGTTCTCTCTCCGGTCTATATCATGGCGTCAAGGCGTTATGTTAGAGCGTTGAGGCGTAACTACGAGCGTTGACGGGCGTCACTGCATTTCGAAGAATTAGTGACAATTCCATGGAATATCTAGAAAATCAGAACTTCTGAGCTATTTCACCAGGGCGTTGAAGCGTTAAGCTTGACGTTGGCGGGCGTTGCTACAAGATGACACCTCACACTACGCATTCGGACCAAGGATGATTAGTGGCTCCGCTAGCTCCAAAACGTCTAGCGGGACCCATACAGGGTCCAGTTTTCGACACTAGGCGACCACATCCCGACGAAATGGCCAGTTTTCGACACCGGATGTGCCGCCATCTTGAACATACGTGCCGCCATCTTGGATATGGCCCATAATGCACCGGGTCAAAATACTCGCTTCTGATTGGCTGAGAGCTCTGTGACGGATTTGTGACGGATTTGAAATACTCGCTTCTGATTGGCCGAGAGCTCCGCATTGCGTCTGCGCATGCGCAGAATGATATTCCTACCGCACACCCAACCCATCAGATGCCCCTTCACGAATGCTTCACTTTGATACCTCACTCGACCCCATTGGATCACCCGTGGCTCCCCTAGCTCCCAAAACGTCTATTTTCATACCCTTTGGCCACCGCGCATGCGCAGAATGCCGATATTTCAACCCCACACCCAACCATCAGATGCCCCTTCACGAATGCTTCACTTTGATACCTCACTCGACCCCCTTCCACTGGCTCTCAAAATGTTTTCATACCCTTGGCCACCGCATGCAGAATGCCGCTATTTCAACCCCACACCCAGACCATCAAATGCCCCTTCACATAAGCTTCACTTTGATACCTCACTCGACCCCATTGGACCATTAGGGACTCCCCTAGCTCCAAAACGGCTATTTTCATACCCTTCGGCCACCGCGCATGCGCAGAATGCCGATATTTCAACCCCACACCCAGCCCATCAGATGCCCCTTCACATAGGCCTCACTTTGATACCTCATATGACCCAATCGGACCAATAGTGGCTCCCCTAGGTAACAAAACGTCTATTTCCATATCCTTTGGCCACCGCGCATGCGCAGAATGCCGCTATTTCAACCCCACACCCAGACCATCAAATGCCCCTTCACATAAGCTTCACTGTGATACCTCACTCGACCCAATCGGTCCACTAGCGGTCCCTACAGATTGCCGAACACTTCCACGAGTGGCTGTCATAGTCCAGACACGAGTTGTCTCCCTTGGAGCTATATACAGACCTCGGTGACTTTTTTCAAAAATTTCACCGATTCGCTCCGCAACACTTCCCATAATGTTCTACATGACGAGACGAGTAAAATAAATCCGAACAACCATACCGCAAATGTATAGAAGTAAGTTTCCCATTAGATTCAACATTGACCAGTGCACCAGTATGTGCCGAAGATTTATATATTGATATTTTTAACGTTGGAATATACGATAGGACTCGTGGAGTAGTGGATAACGTGTCTGCCTCTGGATAAAGAGGACCCGGGTTCGAGTCCCGGGTTCGTTGTATAGAGTTTCACTTTTATTTATTTATTTAATTAATTAATTAATTAATTTATTTAAATTAATTAATTAAAATTAATTAATTAATTAATTTATTTATTTATTTCTTTATTTATTCTGTGAAAACATGCAAATGTTCGAATCAAGGGAGATAACCCGAAATTTGTCAAAAATCAAAAAAGTGCAAACAGAGTTACCTCCCCCGGCAAAATAAGGTCTGTGCCGTGTTTTATATACTACTGCTGTCTCTCTGTCCGACCAACTGCTAGGAAATATACAGCATACACACACACAATACCCATTGTTCTTCAAAAATTACCATTGTATGGATGTGCTGAATACATAATGTTTCATTTTCTTTACAGGGCAATGAAGCCTTCATCAGTTTTTGTGTTGCTTATTTCGCAGCATTCATGATCATAATAAGTTTGGTGAGTATAACTTCAGCGTGAGAGAGAAAAAAATAAAAATAAAAAAAAGAAAATAAAAGAAAAAAAAAAACCGAAACAGAATTTTTATTCTGTGAATAATTGACACGGTATTATATTTTGAATTCCACATACAATCTGTATAGTTATAAGAAACTATATGAAATTATATTGTCTAGTAAGTGATATGATATTACTATTGTCTGTTATTTTAGAAAGTACAGTTCAGTTTCAAATAAAAGTTTCTTTCATTTACAGGTTAATTTTATGATATGCATAACTTCAAATTTGATGCATTTGAAAGACTGGAGATTCGCCACTTTGAATGCCTATCAGAATGAAGAAATCCGGAACTCCAAGCATTCAATCTTGGAAACTACCATGTAGGTCAAGTTTTCTGTAAGACATCCACAAAGTTTCGTGTCCAGGGTGAAGTGTTCTCCTTGAGCTTTCCGGGACCTCACTCTTGGATGTGATTGATGCTGTTAAACTGTTTACTTTCGATGTGACAGTCGAAGGAGATATTCTTCCATGGGCGGAATGGCTTTCTTACATCTAGACTTTCCTCTAGAAAGCAACACGGTTTTCAATGGATACTTCTTGGATAGAGACTGTGTCGTGATGGTGGTTAAACCGTACGGCACTTACAATCGTCGACCCTTGGATTGCAAGATAAACTATTTGGGTGTTCTGGGAATTATCCAAATACAATATTGGAAATACAGTGAAGAGGATTGTTCATTCACACAGATACTTACCAACAATGGCTTTGTCCTGGTTGGTGAATGTATGGATTAAGAAGGAAAGATGAACACGAGATAGTATCTGACATTTGAGAAAAGCTATAAGTATTATCTGTTTGCTTAGAATTTTGGGCCAATGTATCGTAAGATGTTTGCAATGTTTCTCGGCCACTTTGGTTGAGACGTTTTAGATAAGTAGGCTAATATTTTTTCCATAGATTGTTTAATATGACTTTCAATATTATGCCACGCTGTATATAGTTCAGTGGGGGTCTTGAATGGTATCCGCAATACTGAAGTATCCATATATCAGCCCGTCATCGATACATTCACCCACACACACAGCTGATTAGCCATGTTGTTGTTGTTGACTGTAACTGAATTAAGATTAGGAGGATATCTTCCAACATGCTATTTGCTGGAGCATTGCCGAATGTAACAGCTTCAGCATTGCCGACTTACGAGTAACCAAAACCATCTCTAGACACTTGGTTAAACTGTAAGGAAAGCTGACTGGCACAGTGATAGAGGATGTGCGTAACCTGTGGATAATTGATATCACAGTGACGTACGACCATTTTACCTTGACCTAGAGCAAGACACGGAAGTTTCCATCTCGTCAAAATTTTGAACCAAGGAGCCACCATCAACGTCGGACTTACTACTACTAAGCATCGTTCCATCATGGAAACGTCCAGACGTCGTCATTCAACAAAGGCGGAAGTGAAACTATGCGAGATATTAACAATGTTGCCGTCTTGTTGGAAACTCATCTATTGATTGCGACATATAGTTCCAGCAGTGGTAGTATGCTGTGAGCACAGGAGTCAGCGAGGTTATATCTTTGTGAGTACAGGAGTCAGCGATGTTATATCTCTGTGAGTACAGGGGTCATCGAGGTTATATATCTGTGAGTACAAGACTCAACGAGGTTATATCTTTGTGAGTACAGGAGTCAGCGAGGTTATATCTTTGTGAGTACAGGAGTCATCGAGGTTATATCTCTGTGAGTACAGGACTCAGCGAGGTTATATCTTTGTGAGTACAGGAGTCAGCGAGGTTATATCTGTGTGAGTACAGGAGTCAGCGAGGATATATCTATGTGAGTACAGGACTCCGCGAGGTTATATCTTTGTGAGTACAGGAGTCAGCGAGGTTATATCTTTGTGAGTGCAGGAGTCAGCGAGATTATATCTTTGTGAGTACAAGACTCCGCGAGGTTATATCTTTGTGAGTACAGGAGTCAGCGAGGTTATATCTTTGTGAGTACAGGAGTCAGCGAGGTTATATCTGTGTGAGTACAGGAGTCCGCGAGGTTATATCTCTGTGAGTACAGGAATCAGCGAGGTTATATCTCTGTGAGTACAGGAGTCAGCGAGGTTATATCTCTGTGAGTACAGGGGTCAGCGAGGTTATATCTCTGTGAGTACAGGAGTCAGCGAGGTTATATCTCTGTGAGTACAGGAGTCAGTGAGGTTATATCTCTGTGAGTACAGGAGTCAGCGAGGTTATATCTCTGTGAGTACAGGAGTCAGCGAGGTTATATCTCTGTGAGTACAGGAGTCAGCGAGGTTATATCTGTGTGAGTACAGGAGTCAGCGAGGTTATATCTCTGTGAGTAGCAGGAGTCAGCGAGGTTATATCTCTGTGAGTACAGGAGTCAGCGAGGTTATATCTCTGTGAGTACAGGAGTCAGCGAGGTTATATCTCTGTGAGTACAGGAGTCAGCGAGGTTATATCTGTGTGAGTACAGGAGTCAGCGAGGTTATATCTCTGTGAGTACAGGAGTCAGCGAGGTTATATCTCTGTGAGTACAGGAGTCAGCGAGGTTATATCTCTGTGAGTACAGGAGTCAGCGAGGTTATATCTCTGTGAGTATAGGAGTCAGCGAGGTTATATCTCTGTGAGTACAGGAGTCAGCGAGGTTATATCTCTGTGAGCACAGGAGTCAGCGAGGTTATATCTCTGTGAGTATAGGAGTCAGCGAGGTTATATCTCTGTGAGTATAGGAGTCAGCGAGGTTATATCTCTGAGTACAGGAGTCAGCGAGGTTATATCTCTGTGAGTACAGGAGTCAGTGAGGTTATATCTGTGTGAGTACAGGAGTCAGCGAGGTTATATCTCTGTGAGTATAGGAGTCAGTGAGGTTATATCTCTGTGAGTACAGGAGTCAGTGAGGTTATATCTCTGTGAGTATAGGAGTCAGCGAGGTTATATCTCTGTGAGTACAGGAGTCAGTGAGGTTATATCTCTGTGAGTACAGGAGTCAGCGAGGTTATATCTCTGTGAGTACAGGAGTCAGTGAGGTTATATCTGTGTGAGTGCAGGAGTCAGCGAGGTTATATCTCTGTGAGTATAGGAGTCAGTGAGGTTATATCTCTGTGAGTACAGAATTCAGTGAGGTTATATCTCTGTGAGCACAGGAGTCAGTGAGGTTATATCTCTGTGAGCACAGGAGTCAGCGAGGTTATATCTCTGTGAGTATAGGAGTCAGTGAGGTTATATCTCTGTGAGTACAGGAGTCAGTGAGGTTATATCTCTGTGAGTACAGGAGTCAGCGAGGTTATATCTTTGTGAGTATAGGAGTCAGCGAGGATATGAGGAGTCAGTGAGGTTATATCTCTGTGAGTATAGGAGTCAGTGAGGTTATATCTCTGTGAGTACAGAATTCAGTGAGGTTATATCTCTGTGAGCACAGGAGTCAGTGAGGTTATATCTCTGTGAGCACAGGAGTCAGCGAGGTTATATCTCTGTGAGTATAGGAGTCAGTGAGGTTATATCTCTGTGAGTACAGGAGTCAGTGAGGTTATATCTCTGTGAGTACAGGAGTCAGCGAGGTTATATCTTTGTGAGTATAGGAGTCAGCGAGGATATGAGGAGTCAGTGAGGTTATATCTCTGTGAGTATAGGAGTCAGTGAGGTTATATCTCTGTGAGTACAGAATTCAGTGAGGTTATATCTCTGTGAGCACAGGAGTCAGTGAGGTTATATCTCTGTGAGCACAGGAGTCAGCGAGGTTATATCTCTGTGAGTATAGGAGTCAGTGAGGTTATATCTCTGTGAGTACAGGAGTCAGTGAGGTTATATCTCTGTGAGTACAGGAGTCAGCGAGGTTATATCTCTGTGAGTATAGGAGTCAGCGAGGTTATATCTCTGTGAGTATAGGAGTCAGCGAGGTTATATCTCTGTGAGTATAGGAGTCAGCGAGGTTATATCTCTGTGAGTATAGGAGTCAGCGAGGTTATATCTCTGTGAGTATAGGAGTCAGTGAGGTTATATCTCTGTGAGTATAGGAGTCAGCGAGGTTATATCTCTGTGAGTACAGGAGTCAGCGAGGTTATATCTCTGTGAGTATAGGAGTCAGCGAGGTTATATCTCTGTGAGCACAGGAGTCAGTGAGGTTATATCTCTGTGAGCACAGGAGTCAGTGAGGTTATATCTCTGTGAGCACAGGAGTCAGTGAGGTTATATCTCTGTGAGTACTCGTCTCCACAGAATAGTATTGGTCAGCTGACCACACTAGAGCACGTGAGCACGTGATTGGTAATCCGTTGAGGTGAATGCTGTATGGTTGTTGTGGACTAGTGATATCCTTTATTAAGGTATCACAGTATGAATTGTTCGTCCAGTCGAGTACGTTCGTCCCAGTATTGAAAAATACTGTATTTTACCCTGTTTTTATGGTTACTTATAACATAATCTTGTAAATATATGTCTATAGTATGGAGGAATTTCATTTTTGAAATTCATATTTGACCGATATGACTAGAGAACTCGTGTATTCTGTTTGAATCTTTTTGTGCCAGTTTGTCTCATAGTTATAACTGATGTATATTATACACCGACGTTTTATGGCTGAAAAGGTTGTTTCAATTCGACATTTTATTTTAATATACATGTAGCTCCTGAAATATTTGAACCTGTCGGTATTATGAGATTGTCTCAGTTCTTGGGTATTAACAATATGTGATTGCATATGTTCGTTTTAACTGTCTCATAATACGAGATTCCTGATGTAGTTCAGCCTAGCCTTGAGAAAACTAGCTGTCTCCACTTAAAACATGAATCTCTTTGACCCAGCTTTATTGTAAAGTGCAATATTTAGGCTGCTAATAGTATTATTATGGTATTTTAAATTGTGTATGATACTGGCTCGATTTTTCGAAGATCATGAAAATCTTAGAAAATATACTCTGTGTTTTACACCTTCATTTTTCATGAATGATAGGTAATAATTTGACGACTGTATTTGATGGGTTTTCATGAATGATATAAGAGTAAAAACTAACCACATGCTTATTTACAATGTTATGCACGTACTCCTGGATTTAATCACTTCTTTGAAGGGTAGTGTGTTACTGCTGTTAATTTTCATGTAAATTCTCACATTAAGTTGATCAACCTTCATTGAGAAATGACTTGTCGACGGCTATCCGAACAATTGAGCTTTAAACTATTTATAACCGGATGTATTCTATCAATTATTGATATTAGATGTGTTTGGTGGTAGTTCATGGAAATGCCATTGTTCTGGTCCAGAATGCTGTCTCCCATTAGAGCTCATTTCTTGTCTGTATCATGCCGCCTCATTATATCATTTGTTGTGCACAATTTGAGCAGATTGTCCTGTATGAATGATAAAATCTACATTACAACGTCTCCGTGACAACTTATCCATGCCATCATCCCGATTTGGGCCACATTATGGTCAACATGCTTTGCTGAAATGACATAAATCACAATTTGTATTTCCTCAACCACCTTCGACTAGGTTCACTAACAATTTTAATTTGCCTTTTTTGATTATTTTACGTTGCTTATTTGGTCTCCTCATGACCTATTATCCAATTCATATGGGATAGGATGGACTGGCCTTAGCACGATCATCTCGAATTGTTACTTCATAAAGCTTTATAAAACAATGCACTTTATCTAAGAAGACATTTAGAATTGATGAGTTAAGAGTGATAAAAGGTCTGTTTCTCTGTCCGTGGTTTAGGCAGCATTCCACTCTCACGGTCAACTATTTTATACGCCCGTCGTGAACCGAGGTGGTATGATGCGATAGCGAGTTCTGTCTGTCCGTTAACTTTTGTAAACTGCGATCTCCAGTTCATGGATTGGTAACAAACTTTTGGTATACCTTACCTGACGCACAGAGGAACACTATTCATTTTTAGGTCAAAATTTCAAATGCCAAGGTCACTGTGGCCGAAAATCAGTAAACCATTGAAATTGTTATGTAATATGCACAATACAATCCAGTGATATGGATTTGCGATGGTGAAGAAACCTGTAGATTTTGGCATTACCTATACTCCTCTGTCCGTTTGTCTGTCAATATCAATATCCACCAACACAATCTCTCTCGAATGATCAGGTCAGGCTTTCCGATTGCATTCAACGTATACAACTGGCGATGGAGGAGAAACAAATTCTGGTATTGGTGATATATTGTAAGGATCATGTCTGTGCTCTCCGAATCCATACTGCAGACGCGATTGGTGATGGACTAGAAACCTTTCCAATTTGAATGATCTTGACCTATTTTATCGAGGTCAAATCCTAGTCATCGCAAAATCTCAGGATGATGACCGAAAAACAAATTTGACTAGATTATGTATATGGCCACAGCACCAAACAACAGCTTATCAGAATTCCTGTTACGTTTATAAACCATATACGTTGCGGATGATAACCGTACCAATCCAGCATTTTGAAATCACACAGATAGAAACATTGTTTAAAATTTGGCGTTAATGATATATCTCGTTGAATTTTGACTCTTATTTTAGTAATATTGTTTTTATGACGTTGCCCGTCAGTGATTGGTGAGCCACCAAGTATTAAATTCTGAAGAGATTGTTTTCTTAGTCGAACAATAAAGATATGAATAATAGATAGCACTCCGTTATCACTCCTATGTGTGTATTATTATCATTGTATGGACACGGCTGATGATTCACAAATTCTACTCACCTCCAAGGCGATGGCACCAATGACTTATGCATCTCGACAAATGTCGAACTGTAAGTCTTACAGGGGTAATAGAGTGTGGGTTTTTCGTTTAGTTTAGCGTTTATCGGCACAAACGAAATGGAAAGCTAAAAGTTAAACAGTACTCTTTCTTTATGAAATGGTTTTATGTAAACGAAACGCTAAGCGCAATACGAAACGATTTCCGGTCACGGTAGTGGTAGCAGATGGGGTATGGGACTAATATGTGCATATACTACTCCCTTATATGTGTTGTAATAACTAAGAAAGAATGACGTCAGGAGGTCAAGGACAAAGGTCAGATGTGATAGGTCAAAGGTCGAAAGACTGACGTTCAAATTGTTCAATTGAGTTTTTGGACCTGCGTCCAATGAGAGCGTGTGGTTCAAATTTGATTGAAACGGTGGTTGAAACTTCATAGAACTCACTGCAGAATATGTAAAGGACATGAGAAAAGGATTAATCAAAGTCCGGTATGTTGAGCAGCAGGGGGGGGGGCAGCATACCACCTGGAGGGAGGATGCGGAGCGAGCAGACAGCGTGGGGGCGCCTAGGGGCATCTAGGGCGCGGGTAGCGGACGGGTAGCGGGTGGACCTCAGCGTATTCCACGTCTAGAGGGTGTCCAGAGGGTGTACAGGTGGCGTCCAGGGGTTTCGGGGTTGGCAGCGGGGCAGCGAGTTGGCGGAGAACCGCGAGTTGAATACTGCGGGCGCTGTTGCATTCAACATCCATGCAATAAAATGGCACAGCAGACGATGGCCGACAAGTCAAAGCACCAGCAACTCGACGACTCGCTCAGCGCCGCGATCGCCACAACCCTGAAGCCTTTCATCGAGACGCAGACCTCCGCCTTATCCGCGGAGTACGCCAACCTCAACATTCTCCTCGCAGGCGTCATCGCCCGCCTCGAGGTCCTCGAGATGGGGCAGGCTGCAGGCGGCGCTAAGCGCTCCCTCGCAGCTCCCGCCATACAGGCGGCACGGTCAATGGCAAGACCGTCGCGGACACCACCAACGACGGCTCCCACGATCCCCTTGACCCCGATGAAAAGGTCAAGAACGCCATGCTGTACTGTCGCCGCAAATGGCTCAAGGACAAGGATTTCCGCGCAAAGTACTTGTCCGACGATATCGAGGCCTCGGTCAGAGCCGACAACAAGATGATGAAACACGCTGAGGGATTGGAGGCTCGGTACCTCGCCGAGGGTAGCCTCGTCTGGCGAAAGTGTCTGGACGCCCAACAGAAGGAAGACATCCGCGATGCCTTCGTCGGTTGGAAGGATGAGCGCTCGAGGGACCCCTCGGCATCGACAATGACGAGTAAGCTCGTCGCGCCCGATGGCAAGCAGCGTGCGGTCTCGACTCCTATCATAATACGAAAATACGGCGCTCTCGACGCGAGGATTCTGTTCTTTTTTCGCGTGTGTAAATGCGACAGAACCCCCATTAGACATACCAGAATCGATGGATATACCAGGGGTACAATGAAGGGTAAACATACATGTCAGTGGCTTACATTGAGCTCCACGGAGCTCTGTGGTCGAAGTTGTCTGGGGGATCACTGTAAGGTCCACTTTGCTCGGCTCCGGAGGGGCACTGGCACAAAGCCCTGCCTTAGGTGCGGGGTAGCTGTTTTAAACCGCTTCTCACTGTGCCAAGGCTGCGGATATGCAAACGAAAATGTTAAGGCCTGGCAGCAGAAGCAAAGGATCTTTCAGGCTGAGTTTCGACGCCTGGCTAAGATTGATCCCATGTGAACCCCATTTAGAGATTTCTTTATCAAGGAGTATACCCTAAACATGAAGACAGTCAAAGAGCTTCGCGCATTAGCAAAGCAATATGGTTTGCCTTCCACGGGCAACAAAACCGGCCTCAATTAGGGTGATCATCGAGGCCCGCGCCGCCGAGTTTCTAAAGAGAGTCGATCGGGCGCTAAACGCCGGAGGGATTCCAGCCCTTCGAGGTGATGCGGAAGACTTCCGTAAGAAAGGACAGCGCGCCCGTGAGCTGCGGCAACTCGACGATGAGGTCACGGCCTCGCTGCGAGCCGGAGCCTATGCGCAGTGGGTGCGAAAGAAACCTATCGAGCGGCTCCCGCACCTGCGGCGAATTACGGAAAGACCTGCACGGCCACACCCTTGGGGGAAGTGGCCCAAATCTCCATCCCGTCGGATCGCCCGGGAAGGTCCTGAGATTCTTGCAAAGATGCCAGCCCCGAGAGGCAATTTATCCACCTGGACACCCAGGTTCCTTACCCGGTGCGGCTCCCGGCCGGCGAACCGTGGGTTGACATACTTAATGTCGCCAAAGACGAATTCGAAGTCGACGGCGCCGCCGCGGTCTTCTCTGGCGTGAACCACGCGGCGAGCATCAAAGCCAAAGAGCACAACTGCTGGAAGCCGACCCCGTACAGCCTCCTTGACGACATCCAGAAGGCGTGTGTGGAACACGGCCATGGCGGGCTTTGGAATGCAATGGACTACGATACGAGGGACTACGATACGACTTGCACGGCCACACCCTTGGGGGTATTGCGCCACTGTTTCTGGGAGCTCTGGCGTTGGATGTATGTGGATATTGAAAGACTCAAAATGTCTTACGGAAGAACTTGATGCTAAAGGGATTTCTCGACTCTCTATACTACAATCCCTCATCAGGACCTTGTTGACCGTATAAGTTCATTAATAGTATCTGTGTTCAGGGAAACTGATCGTAGATGTATTGGTGTCGGAGGCCGTGGAGCATTCTTTGGCTCGACTGCATACAAGAGATGTCATTCATGGGGTGTTTCTTTGTTTGTGGAGTTGCTTGGGTTTCTCATTAGGAATATCTATGTGAAATTTGGCAACACAATATGTCAGCAGCATGTGGGTATTCCGGTGGGTACTGGTTGTGCACCCCTGTTGGCTGGCCTGTGTCTGTTCTCTTGTGAATATGCCTATATGCAGGCGCTTTCAGGGACCGATCCATTCACCAAGCGATGTGTGGACGATCTTCTCGCTGTGGATGGTCGCTATATGAATGACGCAGTGAAGGATATGTGTCCACCTTCGCTGGATTTGAGGGAAACTGCAGATAGCCCTGCAGGCACATCTTATTTGGATCTCTATCTCTATGGGAATGGGGCGGGCATTCTCTCTCGTCGACTTTGTGACAAAGGGGATGGTTGCGGTTTCGACATCGTGGACTGTCCCTTTCTGGGTAGTGATATTCCAGTGGGACCTGCGTGTGGCGTGTGCATGTCTCGCTTGGTGGCATTTGCTAGATCCTGTGTTAGATGTGATGATTTTAATCAACGTCACAAAACATTGTTGCAGAAACTTATAAAACAGGGCTATTCCACCAGACGCCTCCACTCGGGGTTTCTCAAATTTGGCGATACATATCGCATGCTGATAGCAAACTGCGAGCGTAGCGTGCGGGATCTATGGCGCTACGTTTCGTGGCTTGTGTCTGGTTCCGCTTGGCCCGGGGCTGGGGGCCGTGTGAACCCATGTGCTTCAGGATCCTCGTGGTGCTCGTATGAACAGTCACAATCAAAGCGTGACTGAGATACATCATTCTTTGGGTGACGACCTTACAACGAATGTTATGGATTGGGAGTGCTGATCAGCGATACGGATTTGATATTTTTGGAACATCATGATGTCTTGCCGGCATCATTGAAAACTGTTGACCGCTTCTCTCTTGCAGGAAACAAGCCTATGTTTATGTATACTATGATTGTCTTTTTGAATTTGGTGCTAATACTGTTATATGGAATATGGAATAGGTCTTTGGATTATGGACGCGGATATTCTCTAATGGACGACGGCTGGATTATGAATGACGGACTAGACGCTTGTAATCGTCAGCATTGACATGAAAGCCTGTTACCCCGCCAGCTTCCGAGGGAAAGGTGAGGCTAAGCCGTATTTCGAGCGGTTTGGGCACCCCACCCACCGCATGACCCGTGTTTCCATGTTAACGGCCCTCTTCCCCAAGATATCGGCACCGGCTTTGCCGAGGTCCAGGATTGGGAGTTCGAAGAAAAAGTCTTCCTCCAGAGTCTGGCCTCCTGAAAAACCTCAAGGTTCGTGAAGCCATTATTGCCTTTGAGAGGCAAACTGAGGTTTGGCTCCCGGACGACCGAAACCAAGGATGCAGCATTATAGGCAAGTTTACCCAGGGCAGCAAAGCCGATGGCAAAAGACTGACACGAAGGCTTGTGACTGACCAGGGAGAACTCGACTTCCTCGTGCGTGACACCTGCCAAAGCGGCACACTGGTCGGCGCGTCTCAAAGTTGCCCTTTAGGCTACATCCTTACATACTATGATGGTTCAGTATACTCACCCGAGGGCATCGATGTTCGCCTACGCCCTTATCAATATCCCATATTGAGGGGGTCGAGGTATATGTGGCTCCAAAACTCTGCGACTGTGGAGAGGAATTGTACGGGAGCTGTATGCTCAATGTGCCATTCTTTCCACCAGTATCCCCAGCCCAGTGGCGCGAAAAGGGTGAACATCTGTACATGCCACAGGAACACTCTGCATACCTCCTCAAGATAAAGTATAAAAGACAACAGAAAAACCTCCCACCCAGCACACTATGAGGATCCCTTGACTCGACACCGGCTGAGCTACCTCAAGGGCGGAGAGGGTAGCGGAAAAACCACGAGAGCGATTGAGCTGTTCCGTGCGAGGAAGCCCCTGGTGTTCACCCCGACCCACCGCCTCGCAAAGGAGAAGAGGGGCAGAGGAGTCACAGCCCAGACCTACCACAGTTTCTTCCGGTGGAGCGGCCAGAATGACTGGACGCCCGACCGCATGGGCCAAAAATTCATCCCACGTGTCATCATCTGGGACGAGGTTTGCACTGCGCCCAGGTCTATCCTCGAGATGTTCTTGGACTGGCTAGAGCAGCGTGGGGTTCAGGTCGTCTGCTGCGGTGATCAAGGCCAGCCTCCACCAATTGCTTGAGACATGCCCCATGGAGGCTGCGACAAAAGGCAGACTACTACGAAGAGATCGAAGCAGACCATAGGGCGAAACACGATGTCCTCAAAGCCCTAAAAAAGAGCACCCGCCTCAAGACTGACACGGTCCAGTGTCAGGGGATGCGAAAGGCTGTCCCCTGCTGCCTATGGTGGGACCGGTTTGTGGAGAGGTGGAGGCCCGAGGACGTTATCCTAACCAGCCGCCAGAAGGTCCGAGACCGGGCTCAGGAGCTGTTGCTCCAGAGACACAAGGAAAAATTCCCAGACGCCCCAGTACCGCTGCTATACCACCACAAAGACAGCAGAAAACAGAACATTATGGTCACCATACTCGGCACAGATCGAAAAGAAGAGCTTGTCCTCAATGACAAAGAATATGTCACAAAGGAGGTTGCGGAAGGGGCTATCAAATCTGATGACTGGCGCCTCGGCTATTCACTCACAGTACATTCTTCTCAGGATCTCACCATTTATGACCCCCAAAAGGTCTGGATCATCGACGACTGTCTCCAGTGGTCCAACCTAGTATACCTGGCCGTGCCCCGTGTGGAGTATATGCACCAGCCAGAACGGGTAACCTTACAAGCGTCTAGTCCGTCATTCATAATCCAGCCGTCGTCCATTAGAGAATATCCGCGTCCATAATCCAAAGACCTATTCCATTTTCCATATAACAGTATTAGCACCAAATTCAAAAAGACAATCATCGTATACACAAACATAGGCTTGTTTCCTGCAAGAGAGAAGCGGTCAACAGTTTTCAATGATGCCGGCAAGACATCATGATGTTCCAAAAATATCAAATCCGTATCGCTGATCAGTATTCTTAATCCATAATATTCGTTATAGAGTCGTCATCTAAAAAAAAAAGATGTATCTCAGTCACGCTTTGATTGTGACTGTTCATATGAGTACCATGAGGATCTTGAAGTACATGGGTCCATACGGCCCCTAGCCCCGGGTTAAGCGGAATTAGACACAAGTTACGAAACGTAGCGCCATAGATCTTGCACGCTACGTTCGTATTTTGCTATCAGCATGCGATATGTATCGCCAAATTTGAGAAACTTTGAGTGTAGGCGCTTGGTGGAATAGCCCTGTTTTTAAGTTTCTGCACCAGTGTTTTGTGACGTTGATTAAAATCGTCACATTTAACACAGGATCTAGCAAATGCTACTAAGCGAGATATGTATACGCCATATGCAGGTCCCACTGGAATATTACTGTCCAGAAAGGGATAGTTTACGATGTCGAAATTGTAATCATCTCTTTTATCATAAAGTCGACGAGAGAGAATGCCCGCTTCATTTTTATAGAGATATAAATCTAAATATGATGTGCCTGTAGGGCTATCTGTAGTTTCCTTCAAATCCAGTGAAGGTGGATATATATCCTTCACTGCGTCATTTATATAGCGATTATCCACAGCGAGAAGATCGTCTATATAGCGTTTGGTGAATGAGAAGGAACGGGCTTTGAATGGATCGGTTTTTGAAAGCGCCTGCATATAGTCATATTCATAAGAGAACAGATACAGGTCAGCCAACAGGGGTGCACAATTAGTACCCATTGGAATACCTATATGCTGCTGATATATTGTGTTGCCAAATTTCACATAGATATTTTTAATGAGAAATTCAAGGAACTCTATAAACAAATAAACATCCCATGAATGATATCTCTTGTATGGAGTAGAGCTAAAGAATGCTTTATGGCTTCTGACATTAATATATATCTACGATCAGTTTTCTTGAACACAGACACTATTAATGAACTTAGACGGACAATAAGGTCCTGATGAGGGATTGTAGTATAGAGAGTCGAGAAATCCCATGTGGATACATGTCTGTACGGTATGTGACCTTTAGCATCAAGTTCTTCCGTAAGACATTTTGAGTTTTTCAATATCCACATACATTCAACGCCAGAGTTCTTAGAAATAATGGCGCAATACCTTTCCCAAAATGCTTTTACCTCCTGAAGGGCCCTCGTCAATAGGGTTGAAAGAAGCTTGGTGGTGCAGCTTCTAGAACCAGCTATGAATCTAGCTTTGTATGGTGATTTATGCATTTTGGGAGTCCAGTATAGTTTTGGTATGTCGTTATGATTGATTGAAAGACAAATACCTCTTTCCCTGAGAAACTTTTTGTGATTGTTAAATAAATCTTCCAGAGTAAATGCAGTTTGGGAGTAAGTAGACGTATTTGATGAAGATATGTCTACACTCAATTCTTTAACCAGCACCTGGTAATAGTAATATTTACATATGAATATTATATTATTCGGAGCTTTGTCTGCTGGGACTATGACGAATTTACTCTGGAGATTTGCTAGAACTTCTTGCGAATTGAGGTTTCTCAGTACTTGTTTTGCTTGGGGAAGAGTACTTCTGTCAATATGGCGGATTGTTTCAACGACCTTGCTCTTGGTGAGGTCCAGCCAATCAGCGAGTACTGTAGGTTCAACTTTTTCTCGCTTAAACCAATCAATAACGTACTGTTCCAATGCAGACAGGACTATCTTCTGGTCGGCATTCAGATTTATTCTTCTTGGCTCTCTATATTTAGGTCCTTTCATCAGGAGTAATTTCAGATCCTTATCACTCACCCCATCAAGGTCACCAGTCACAATATGTTTGCATGGTGTATAGATAAAGTTCGACGATTGACAATCACAACTATAGCCTCCTGACGTGTATAAGTTCCAGTCAAACTCCTGGACAGCATTGGAGTAATTGAATATTTTGGTGGCTATAGATTTAGTGTACTTATATGAAATGCAAGGAGGTTCTGTGAACTTAAAATAGCTTGGCACAGCGTTGCGTACCTCTGGATCATTCAGAATTCGAGGTAAATTAATGATGTCCAGTCCTTTATCTAAGTAGTTGAGTTTCAAGAAAAGCCGATCTTGAGATGTTTCGATTATGTTCACTGGACGATACAACCGAAAATACGCTATATCTTGACATACTTTCATGATTTTTTATGGTATTATATTTCCTGAAGACGCAGATTGTTGTATATCTCTGGCTATTTGATATAAAGCTCTCAGAGGTAACGCATACAGAACTGTACGTAAGCTATGTATAATATTGGATGTGTTAGTTAAACCCACTAAGTAGGCCCACCTGTCCACCAGTAGAGGGGACTGAGGTCAGGCAACCCACAGAGCACGACATTAGGAAGGCCATCCAGAAGAAGCTCGTGTCCTACAAGCGCCAGGATCAAGCTAAAAGCCTTGAAGATTTCAATCTCAAGGTGGACTACGTCCTGCAGCTCAAAGCGCTGCGTGTAATATCGAAATGCTCTGGGCCTACGAACCCAAGGACACGCAGCAGTTCAGTGTAGACAGGCTGGATAACACCAAGGGGCACTGCAAGGGAAATGTGCGCCTCTGTTGCCTAGAGTGCAACCGAAAACGAGGGGGTGCGGTACTCAGCGAGCAAGTACACCATCCGGTGGCAGCTGAGTATCAGGAGGCACCACCATGAGCTCTTCCCGGACAAATCCACGAGCAGGTCCATCTTGCAGATAATATAAGACAGGCGCACCTGGCTTTGTGACTGAGCGTCCAAGTCGGTAGACCTGGGGTGACCACACAGGGTCGGTCGCGCGACAGCGACCACCCTCTAGCTCGCCTGGCTGGTAGAGGAAGCGAACGCCCACAGCAGAGGGGAGCTTTTGCTCTTCGAGTTCAACGGGACGGGACGCCACTAAAGAGGGTTTTTGTGCCACAGTATTTGCCTTGATGGCGTCAAAGGGCTTTTTTACCAGTTAGGCGAGTCCCCTCCTTGTTTAGAGGCGATACCACGGCGGGCAGCCGAGCCACACACTCACTCGATCTCTCACCCCGGCCGACTGCCTGTAACTTCATCTCCTGGGCGTATTGGTGCCCAAAGAGACGCTCGGCCAAGGTGCGGTTGAATCGTTCCACGATGCCCTGACCTCGGTGAGCTTCTCTTTCGCCACGTCTTACCGACACGCCGTGCTTAGCCAGCAGCTGACTCACCGAGCCCATGAACTCGCGCCCTGGGTCAACTTGCAACAACTTTGGCCATCTCAGAGGTCCACGTTCGTAGATACGAGAGAGCGTGGATGCAGTCTCCAGAGACTCCTTCGACGTGATAGGCTCAGCCGCTTTGTAACGGCTGACAACGTCGACCACGGTCAGGGCATACTTAAACGTATTACGCCACACCTTATCATGTTGGAGAAACAAGATATCAGCCTGGTGAACCTCGTTGGGCGTAGAGACATCAAACCCCGGCCTCGGAATGCGCCGTGGGGCAGGAAGGTATATCTGCCACATAGCCTGCTTCTTCAGCCAAGCCTTGGTCTCTTCCTCGGAGACTTTCCGCGCCTTTGCGGATGCAGCGTGTGCGAGCCTCTTGATTGCAGCGATACCACGCCAGTAACGCTGCGGGCTGTAGTAGATTTTGGAGAAACTCCGGGACAACTTCGCCTCCATCCAAGCACTTCGTGCGGGCGGTTTTAGTCAACGGTAGAGTCGTTTAGATGCCGGCTCTGCCCCGTGGAATGACTCGAAAAAGGCTTCCAGCCAGCAGCACTTCGTGCGGCTGGGACAGGGCACGATGGATATAAAGCCGCAAGCGATTTATTCGCCTATTTGGTGAATTTGCCTACTTTATAGGCCACGAGCCCCGTCACGCCCATTCCTAGAATGACAAAGCCCATCTCCCGGTCTTTTTGGTTACCCGAAGGTACATGTCTGAAAGTCGAGGCTCTGGGCCGAGAGGGTCGAGTATTTTGCCAGTGACTTGGGAGTACTCACGGATTGCGGCATCGACGTCATGGAACGTGCGCACGGCGTGTCCCTGTCGTCGGAGCTCTTCATTTATCCAGTCAAGCCTTTCGGTTCGCTTTTTTGTCCATGCATCCCCTGCAGACTGCAGCTGTTCTATAGCCGTGTCATGACGTTTGCGCACTTCGTCAACACCCGAACTTCGAAACATGGAAAAGAGGTAATTCGACCCACTGAAGGCAAGAGCATTGACCAGAGCTCCAACCACTAGCAAGGCAATCGAGACCATGTTTTCTAGTATTCACGGCTACTGGTTTTACCTTCTCTGCTTACGGTTGACATCTTTGAAGACATTATTGCATATGAAAAGGACCCTTTAATTGCTCGGTCCCCGTAGTCACGACAGCGGGGATGACCGTCGGAACGACTGGCGTCAGGCGCGCTGCCGCTCGATGATCAGTTGGCTCTCTCACAGGCGGTGATCCTGAAAGGGCACGCGAGCGCAACATGTATCCCACGAGCAAAGCCCCTGCAATTCCTAAACCGCATAGTATATAAGGAGCCCACTGTGGTCCAGCACTTCGTGCGGTTCCTACGGTCAGTTCGGTGTTTGAGGTGGTCGTCTCGGCAGTCTGTGACACTCCTGTGGGTGCAAAACGTTCCTTGGCCTCCTTGAGCTCCATCTTCGGTCGTTCTTGTTTAGCCTTCCGCGCGGCAGCGCCCTTTCGTCCCGCTTCCACTTTAGGGTTCTTTTCATCAGGCGCTGTCACTTCCTGATTGATGGTCTGCCGAGTCACTCTCACTGGTAGCTGTTCCAGCGAATTCGCTTGTCGTTCCAGTACCTCCGTCATCATCGTATATCCGGGGGCATGTGTGTCCAAATTGACAGTGTTTAACAATGGCAAGTAATGTGGTCAGGGGTGCTAAGAACATTCCAAAGCGGTGGTATAGCTGACAGGTAGCATTGCTTAGCGCATGCTCAACAAAATGGTCATCCTCTAGATCAGCAACTAGCTTTGACTGATTTTCAGATAGAATGGGGAGCAAAGTGCTGGCTGCCATGGCATAGAGCTGAAGCGCAGCTGTCCCCAAGGTCTTAGTCATCTATCCAAAGACCTATTCCATATTCCATATAACAGTATAACAGTATAGGTGTCTTGGTTTTTTTAACCAATCTCGGACTTGGGCACGTTGTATCCCCTGGGGGTTGGCCGCTCGATAGAGAGCCGACAATGCACTATAGGCCGCCGGACTGTCGGGACTGTAGTATAAGCGCTTCATGGTGACAAAATGATAATGGACCCGGGGAGTATGGTTTATTTATAACGGAGTCTGATGTTCGGGTTCTACCACCGTTGTATATATTCTAGGTTGACTGAGTCTAGCCGGGTAGTCTATAGCCTCGTCGTCTGGCTCCGCTTCATTGCTAGGTTTGATAATTTGTTCATTGGGATTCACATTGTCCATGGTAAATGACCAGTCCAACTCGTCTGATGACCGCTCTTCCTCCGTAAGCACTTGATCCACATCTGCCACGGCATCTTCCAATGCAGACCATAGAACTGGGTGAAGGGTAAAATGCACTGTACCCCCATCAAGTCGGGCCAATTGAGCAAAGAAGGGGCCGCGTCGGACGTACACATCGTGACACAAGTGGATGAGGTCGCCGTCCAGTTCATCAGTCCAGTTCGTCCGTTTGAATTTGGTCCAGCCCTCCCGGGACAGACGAATGTGAGCCGGGTACGGTTGTGTAGGGTCCGCATCACAGATGTCTCCCACCTCCTCCATGATATCGACCTTATCCGCATAGACGTGCAGGAAGACCTCGAGGGTCAAGCTGAGAAACGCCCGTATTATATGCTCCGTCATGGTTAGTACGTGAATGGTACAAGATTTGACTGTCTCTCGTATTTATAGGGAAGAAAAGTTTATGACGTCAGAACATGATGCATTATGGGCTTGCAACATGAAACGCACACTCCATATTATCTGTGAATATCTGGCGCTGGGGTCACAGTTCCTTTCTGGATGCTTTCATTTGGGTTCCGATGCCGTACCGGTCTCCGTTGTATGGATGCAATTGTCACTGGGCTGACTGAGTCTAGCCGGATAATCAATGGCATCGTCGTCTGCCTCCGCTCCATTGCTAGTTTTGGTCATTTGTTCATTGGGTTCTGCCGCCGCTTCACGCAGGGCACGAGCCCACCCCAACTGATCAGCTGACCGCTCGTCCGGTGTAAACAACTGGTCCACAATAGGCACCACTTTCCGAAGGCTGTTCACAGATCGGGGTCTAGGGAGAAGCCTCGTGTAGGGTCCTGGGAACGGAAGAGGCGTGGAAAGAAGGGTCCACGTTGTACGTAGATGGCATTGTGTATGTGGATGAGGTTTCCGTCGAGCTCACCGCTCAACACCCGTTTAAATTTGGTCCAGCCATCCATCAGGTGTAGCTTAACCGTATTCGATACGGTCTCAGCGCGCGACCAGCAAACATCTCCACGGTCTTCAACGATGGTGACTTTATCTTCATAGACGTGTAACCCCACCTGTAGTGTAAGGACTCGTAGGACTGGTGACATGGTTGACCCAATGACGAACGGTGAATGACACACACACTGACTGTCTCTCGTATTTATGGTCAGGTCCCTCGGTGACATGGTTGATCCAATGACGAACGGTGAATGACGCACACTGTGACTGACCCTCGTATATATCGGTTGCACATAAGCGCATGTGTGGGGGCTCTGAAGTACCGTTCTTTTTCTGTCGTTGTCATCGCCACAGTGTCAGGGTCAATAGGGCAAAAACCGTGGCGAGGCCAACGAGCCGTCGCTGGTTCCGGCGTGAGCGCTCGTGGTCCATAGCCCGGGCATCAAGGATGGCTGTCATAGTCCAGTAGTGGTTGGTGATATCAGACCTCTCCATCGAGTCCACTCTGTCGAGGATCGCTTCTGTGAACTCTTTCAGGATGTGGCGTCGCCCCTCATTGTCGTTGCCATCTGCAAACATGGATCGAACCACTGCTCTGTAACCCGTGAGTGAATTAACCACGGTCGCATGCTGTAAAATGTGAGTCGCATAGGGATGGGTCTCCGTCATGGCTCTGCAACAATAGGAATGGGGGTGTGGGATCCAGAGGGCCGTGTTTTATAGACCATGTCACACATGCGAGCCTATGCTTAGCTCTACGGGGTGTAGTCCGTGATAAGTACTATTCTGGTTGGTTAGTCCAAAAAGCGAGCAACAACAACACCATTGCGTATTATACATTTTATTATACCAACGTGACCTGCGCACTTCTGGTGATACTGCGCGCGCGTGCGGCCGGATAACCCGCGCCCGTGTGCGGCCGGTTAACCCGCGCGCTGCGTGCGGCCGGGCCGGGCCGGGGGAAAATCCCAGTCCGCGCAGAGGTGCCCGCTCCAAGGTCACGCCCGATGGATTCACACCGGAAGTGACGTCACACATGACGTCATCCGGATGTTGAAAAGATCCCCGATGTTGAAGGTCAATACATGTACATACATGCATTTTTCCCTTGGGACTACTTTCTGTCCGCGGAGGCAGACCGCTTCACCACCAGACAAGACCGCATTACCGCGGAGGAATACATCCCCTTTTTCACAAAATTCAAGATGGCGGCCAAACTCTGGCAGAGGTCACTTTGCCGGAACTATATTGAACTTGACCTTGTCGCGTTGCATCATGGGATAGAGTGCCCTCAGAGGTCAAAGGTCAATGTGACCTTTTCTAGCCTTTCTATACTACTAGCCTTCTATGCTCAAGCGATAACTAATATTCAGTATGACATAATATTAAAAAAAAAACTAAAATATCTGTGATACTTTTCTCCAGAATTATATTTTAAAAAGCAAAAAATGTGTCCCAGGGAGCCCCAAGGTACCTGGCACACTGAGATTGTAACAAACGAAATAATTTTTAAATAAAGTATATAATGTTATGTTTCGTAAGAGTTTAGACGATTCAACAGGGATGGCTAAGATGGTTGCTAATTTAAACGCCTGCATACATAAAATGTTTCCCAGAGGCCATTCTAACGAGAAACGCCTTAAATTAGGAATTGCAATTGTACCTCGTCTTTCTGGATATCAGTATGAATAACGCCATAGTATATGGTGGTGGTGTTTGATAATTTGTTTGTATTAGTTATTGTCCAGGAGCTCCGAGAGCTAACAGCTTCCAGAGATCCCAGAGCTCCGAGCTACAAGAGGTCTGAAAGCTAGCTCCCCCCCCCCCACTTTTTGGGACCGCAATGTTATAAGTCCTGTCTTAGATAGCACCAGTCCAACATTTAACATGACCGGTATAGAGTTCAGCCCCTCACTTTCAAATGTTCTCCGCGGCTCCTGCACAGTAATACTAGATATGCAATTGGTGATCGACTAGAAACCTTATGGACACTGCATCAAACAACCAGCTTATCAAAATTTCTGTTGCGGTTATAAACCATATTCGTTTATTCTGATAATCGCACCAATAGTTATGTGGCACAATTCACACGACAACGCGTCACGGAATGTATTAAAAAATCCAGTATTTTGAAATCAGACAGATAATATACAATGTTTGAAATTCGGCATTGTTGATATATATCGTTGATTTATGACTCATATAATAATAATAATAATAATACATAATAGTCATTGATTGGTGATCCACTAAGTATTAAATTCTGAAGAGATTTGTTTTGGGACGAACAAAAGAAATGTATATTAGATCTGGACAGTTATTGTTCCTCTATGTATATTAACACTGACTGGACAAAGCTGTTTGTAACCTACACATATCAATGCCTTATGTGTCTTGACCAACGAGAAATTTTAAGTCCCAGCTCTCAACACGGGCCTCTATATATAGTGACGTAGAAATGACGGTGGAGGTGAATGATAGAATTCATTTCGCTTGTCAATCCACTAACTATGCAAATATCGCCGGTTTTTCTTCTGTCTTCATATCCACCAGCACCAATGAAAATATGAGATGGACAAGACTCATTTTCATCGAAACGGACAGAATCTGGACACTCCAGCTCTTCAAATCGTTATCCATCATGCTCGTGTTGCTTTTGAACTTTTGGGGTGATTTCGTGCGATGTCGTTCCACAGTATAGTCAAACGATTTTTGTTTCTGAATGCTGCACCATTACGGCACTGGAGATGGCACTGGAGACGGCACTGGCCCAATTGGAGACATTAGGAGCCTTGGAATTGGCCCGTCAACAACGTCTCAACACCAAATGACAGTTGTAGATGACAACGAACGAACCTTTCACGTGATTAAAATTAAGACGATGCTGGATCTTAACTCTGGCTGTTATGGGCTCTATGTCCATTTGGATGTGATGGATGGTCGCATTGCCGGCGATATTGTTGCTCCCCTGCAACGTGTCTGCCCAGTACAAGGGGACTGCGGAGACCAGGTGACACAGACTGACAGACTGACATCAGTACCATCACCATCGGTATAAGGGATGACAGTGGACAGCCTCTGACATTCCAAATTGTGGAAGTGGTGGTCACACTTCCTTTTGACAAGCACGCTCTCTCTGCCTCGTATAATGAAGGTGCCTTTCGAGTGTGATGCACACAGTTATATGGATTATTATACCCAACAAGTCCGAAGTGGCCTATCCGTCTTTACTGATACACGCATCCAACGAGTTCATGGCCTGGGAAACTTGCTCGTGAGCATCGTCAAAAACCTTCCTTATGCTTGTGGATCGCGGGGTGATAGTGGTAGAAAAACAAGCTGATCTGAGTGGTGTTTGAGCCCTGGGAGATGCGCGTTCGGCGGTATCCCTATCCGAGAAGCACTGAAACGCCGAGCCAAAGAAACAGGATGCGTTTTGGTAATCAGAACACAAAATGTAGGGAATAAAAGGCCTGTACTCTCCAGTATCAATGAAATGGGTCCCATCGATCTCACCTTTAGCAATGCGGATACGACCTATGTGGATTTAGCCCATATGTTCTCGTATGTGAAAGCCAAGATCTTCAATGGGTATGGCTCAAGAATCGTCGTCGCTGCAACGGTTGGTCCGACGAATCTCTGGCTGTACTCTATGTTTCAACAGGTGGACATTTCGCTTGGCGATAATCTCAGTAGCGAGTCGAACAACACGTACCCCTATCGGATCAACATCGAAACGCTGTTGTCGTGCGGCCGAGAGGTTAAACAATATCAGTTGGCAGCCTCCATATTCTGCCGAGACACCGCCCAACACATGGGTACGGAGAATGCCAATACCGTTTGAGACAAACAGCGAGGTTTCACCTTGGAGAGAAAACCAGCCATTACCCCACCCAAAGTGTTCTCTGTGTGAATATGAGCGCCCAAAAAGAAAACTTGTTCTTGGAGGAACTGCCCAATCGACTGTTCCTAGCCTGTGTGAAGCAATACCAGTTTCAACGGGGCCTACACGGAGAACCCATTTGACTTTAACGGATAGGACAGCAGGTCGCAACCACTACCTTATAGCAACGAACCTGGACGCGATCATTTTAATCGGGCCTATCAGAGTCTTTGAAGCGACAAATCAAATCAGTCAGGATGAAGGGAATATGACCAGTCGAGAGGACTAGGCTAACGGATACACGTTCTTTTGTTTCCATCTGCCCCCCCCCCTCCCCCCCCCCAACTTAGAGAACGACCATCAGCTGAACCGCGACAAGCAAGGCAACTTACGGCTGGGAATCCACTTTGCATGAGCCCGGCGGAGCACCAGCAATGTGACTTACTACGTCGAGTTTGAAACATCATTCAAGTGGACAAGGCGCGCAACGTGCTGTGTGACTTTACCAGCTAACATATATACAGACCAGATTACCACCTTGCTGGAGAATGACCCATGGACACGCGCTACATTTGAAAGGGTGTCAGAGACGTGTTCCTGCTAAATCTTGTGTATCTGCCGCATACGTCCTGAACACAGACCCGATGGATCGTCCCAGTCAACATTGGGTTGCTGTGTATTTGACAGAACAGCACGGCGAATACGGTACAGTGTGTCACCTATCCATTCCAACCTGGCGGACTTCATGGACGAATGCACATACACGTTGTTTTGGAACAGTCAACCTTTGCAAGGTCTGATCTGTAGCGTGTGCGGACAGTACTGTCTGTGTTATCTCTACCATCGTTGCCGTGGACTGAACCTACCCACTATCGTGCAGATGTTTGACGAGTACCGCCAGACCGAAGAACGAGATGTGCTTGTGTACCACTGGGCCGCAGATCATTTCGATGTACAAGCCCCGTTCTGGGCTTACGTTCTAACAATTTCATTGTACGTTGTTGTTGTTCTTGAATAAAAAAATAAATGAGATCTCACTGAATACCCTGTCTTGTGTGTTTTCATTTCGAAGGTTACTAATTAATTTCTGGTGTTTACGACTACACAGTAGTATTATATCGTAATGAATAATATCTCTTTCGTGTATTTCCTATGTACCGTATTACTCTTTTCTTCTAATACACTGTTTGGTAAAAGCCTGAATATTAAATCCATCGTATACTGGTGAGTGTCGATAGGATATTAATTTATTAACACTGCGGTCAAAATAAATTGTGTTCAGTTGTGCCAAAAGCATGTGTTTTCTCATCGCTCGTAGTCTCACGTTCGGTTATTTCCGTATTGGCGGAACTTAGTCACTCGCAGCTAGTGACTTCTGGGGCTAGATTGCATCGCTCGTGAAAATATTTCCAACTTTAGGCTAATTTGAAGGTCAAAAAAATCAAACGTTAATTAATATAAGTAAAATCTGCGATGGACACTGCTTGAAACACTCGCTTGGCTATTTCTAGCACATGCTTCGCATACTATATGCTTTTTGACGGTCCATTTGATTGTCAAATGTTGTCGTCTAGTGTGTGACATTTCGGGACCACCATACATATGAAATTGCGAAGTCGAGGGTGAATGAAAATCATCGACAATGGCTTCAATTGGACGAATTAGGAGCTGAAACTTCATACTGTGAAGTCATGTGGCTCTGTCAGTATGTCGGCACCTCTTCCCACTTCCCTTACATGTGTTTTAATTTTTACCTGTGAAACGTTTACGTGGGGAATGGATGTTTCAGATCCACAAGAGAGTGCGCAGGGTCCCCAAGACAAACTGTTTCCGCGGGAGCCTAGCTTATATAGGGCTACCGCTCTTCTGGGGATAAAGGTAGAAACAGACGTCGAAGATACCAGCGCCCTCTTTATTGTCAAATTACCACAATCCCCAATCAGTTTATCTGGACTTCGCTGGATAAATATGGCTATGGAGGAACAAACCATAATTCATAACGAGCGTAACTGGTAACTCTCAGCTTCCAACTCTCTCTAGTTAATTCATACGATGACCGCAAAGTTCACTGTCCTTCATCTGCATATTCTCAATGTTGACTTCCGGATTCCTGACTGACGTCATCCACAGCGAAGCAAGCGGCCTCACCAGGGTTCCTTTCGCCGTCCCAACTGATCGTTTGAGATAACTTCACCGGGATTTCGAGGCATTGTCTGTCTCCCGGATTATTGTAGTTCATTCTAGGAAAATTACAGCGTTGAATTCCATCAGGTAAATGAACCGCACACGTAAACACAATGTCACTTTCGATTTCACAGTAGTCACGTGTCAAAACACCAGTAGTGATTTATTAAAGGGGAACCCAAGGGGTCGTTTGCATTCTGCACTTTCGTTACACTACCCCCGCCCTCGAAGAACATGACGCCCTCGTCATGGCTCTCGTCACGCTACCAGTAGCAGGGGTGTGCAGAACAGAAGGGCGACGGTTCTCTTGACTTTCTGGCCAAGTCGTCGCCAGGTGGAATGGACATCAGGTCCACAGCAGGCCACAGCTGTCTCTTGCTGGAGTCTGTTCATCATGCATCTGAGGCAGTAAAGCCTCGGGATCGGTCTGCCTGTTTTCGTTGCCCACAGGAGTACCTGCAGGTCGGCCCTGCACCATAGGTCATCCCTCGACGTTCACGGTCATCAGCCGTATTTCTCCGACCGTACGGTCGTGCATCTCCTGTCCACTGACCGGCTAAAACGTAGTCATTAAAGCGCTTCGGTCGCTGAACACGACGTCCACGAGTCGTTCATGGAGGACTCCACGTCTCCGGCAAGGCCATCTGCTCTTCCGAAAGAGGCGACTCGACTTCATCAGGGGAATGAAGTCTCCGTTCCCATCTTTTTCTCGCCGTGAACAGCTCTGGTTGTTGCCCATGTTTCATGTCGACGATATCTCTTGAATGCTTCTATTTCTACGGCCGCATGCACTGCCGCATCCAAGTTCTTGGGTCGGGTCTGCCAGACTTGAAATCCCAGCTCATCACCGATGGCGTCCAGGAACTGATCCTTGGCTAGAGTATCTTGAATGTCGTCTCCGGCATCAGGATAAGCCAGCTGTGTCACGCGGATCAATGCCTGAGCCAGGCCCGGAAGATCTTCATCCTTTCCGCGGTACCTTGATCTCAGTTGTGATTTGTGCAGGTCCATCTGATTTGGCGGGGCAAAGCGCTTCTCCGATGCTTCCTTCAGACGGTCGTAGTCAGTACTGCCCGGTGCAGACTTAAGGCTGGTTAGTACTTGCTGTGCTGACCCCCGTAAAGCGACGGCCAGGTATTGGCCCTGTTGCTGGTACGTCCACCCATTTATCACGACGCAGTGCCCGAAGTGAGCCAAATAGTCTCGCCACGGCGTGGTACCATCGTAGGTAGCGGCCTTCACCATCGTCGTCTTCGGCCGTTTAGGTTCCCCCATGGGCGTTGACGTCTGTAATGGCTGATCCCATGTAACTGAAGGAGGTTCATCCCGGCGTCTTCTTGGCGGTGACTCATCTCGCCTCGACGTCGTCCCAGATGCGGCTTCATCTCGCCCCCGTAGTGGCGTCTCTGCGGCTCGGCGACCTCTTTCCAGTCCGGCTGGACCAGAATAGCTGTCATCTTCACTATTAAGCTGAATCATCTCGTCACTGGAACTTTGATTTCGCAGTATTGTGGACATCTGTCCCATCATGGCGGTCACCGTTGTACTCAATATGTTTATGGCATCACGTAGATCTTCTACCTCTCGCATCGGGTCAACGTCGGGCTGCTCATCTACTGGCTCACGCACCCTACTAGTCAGTCGATCTTCCGTAGCCGTTCTCGCTGAAGGTCGTGGCGTCAGGTCGGCCAGTGGTGCCAACAGCTCCGCTTCCAGTTCTTGCGTGGACAAGTCAAGAAGATTTTCAGAAGCCCGAGTAGCTGTAGTCGATCGCCCGGAACCTACATCTCTTCCCGTGTCACGTCGTTGCCGAGGACTCGGCGTTGTGGAGACTTTTCGTTGGGCTCCTCTTCCGTCAGGTGGTTGGCTCATGGCTTCCCATTGTCGCAACTTGGCGCCGAAATCTCCAGTCATATTCATGGTTGTCTGGTCCGGACCCATGCTATCCGCCCAGCTTGGTCTCCTTTCCTTCGTCTCTGAGGTGTTGGCCATCCCACCGCTGCCACCAGTTGAAACGTTTACGTGGGGAATGGATGTTTCAGATCCACAAGAGAGTGCGCAAGGTCCCCAAGACAAACTGTCAGGTTACCGGGAACGCACTCGTGCACTGATCTTGGCCAACGAGGGAGTTCGATTCAACCTGTCACCCTGTCTGGATCGAGGAGGTTGGAAAGGAAGACCTGTAATGACAACCAAAGCAAATTAATACAATACTGACATATAATTCTATGAGCAGGAATACAGGATTCCGATCGCGGTAGCGTACAATCCCTGCAAAGAAGATCCCTGATCTATGATTTGGATTTACCTGTATTCTTATAGTTATCTTTAACCGAAGTTCAATATAATAGAAAATATATACAAAATTATATAGCCCTAGCTACATCGCGATCAGGCCTGGTCACAGCCACAGTCTGGTCACGACCGGTTCTCTCGTGGTTGGGTCCAGCTTCTATCTTCCTTCCCCAGGTCTTCGTGGTAGGGTCCAGCGTCTATCTTCCTTCCCCAGGTCTTCGTTCACTCCCGTATGGATGAACTCTACGTCGTGTCTCGTCTTACACGACCTGGCCCCTCCGTGGTTATGTCAGGCGTGTGTCTTCCTTCCCCCGGTCTTCTTCCCTCGGGCTGTATGGACTTCTCGTCGTCGTCGTGTCTCGTCTTACACGACCTGGCCCCTCCAAGCGTTGGTAACTGTCAATGGATGCGGACGGCCTGGGCACGACAGTACTATCACAGTACAAAGGCTTCAACGGCACCGGCCCGTCTCTCTGTAACACCGCAGGACTATTCAACTGCACGGCTCACCACAGCAGCAGACGCCACCCCTCGTAGGAATACACCCCCAGGCTTCAGCGACCCCGCTCACGGCCACTCACTCCGCGGCCCGGCTCCAAGGACGAATCATCAAGGCTAGAGTTCACGGCTACACGGTCCAAATAGGATCGGACATCGATAACACACGGTGGATGGGTAGGCACCTGGTCTAGTAACCCTCTTCACACACTACTGTATGGTCATCCACAATAGATGGGCATCTGGTCAAGGATTCCCCCTTTATATACTACTGTATGAGACAGTATTAATCTATGATTGGCCGTGAATTACTCAATGTATGTACAGGGTGGTGAGAGACTGTATGCTTATGGGGGCGTGAATGGATAGTCGTTTATGGTACGATTTACTGGATAGGCGTATATTTATCAAGCTCTAGACCTGAGCCTATAGCTTGTGAGTGTTAGCGTGAATGTATTTCAACCCGTAGGTTGTGTGTTTAAGTACGTGTGTGCATGGATAATTGTTTATGTAGGAACTGTGTATGATTTGGTTTAGCTGTACCCTCTTCACAGAGACGAGCGTCTCCTACCGGATACAGCTTAATCGATACCATTAACCACAGGGCCGTACTCGCACAACTGTTCAATACGGTCGAGTCAAGTAGAGATGCGGCTAAGGTATGGCCATGCTATCAACACTAACGCCGTTAGTTAATTCCCAGAGCTAAACCTGCACGTCTGTGCTGTACGGACGAGGATCAGGTAGAGATAGAAATAACCGTCAACGATAAGTGTCTATACCCTATCTCCCAGTGCAATACCCGCACAACTGTGCATTACGGTTGAGACAGGTAGAGATCGGAGTAGAGTAAACACAGCCCGGACGTGTGAATGTAAGTGAGTGTAAATGTATGCTATGATGTTATAGGATTCGGCGGCGGCACTTCTTCAATTCGGCGGCCTGGTCCCGGCCCGGCGGCGGCACGAATTCGGCGGCCTGATCGCGGCCCTTCTCCGGCCCGGCAATGTATTGGATTTCTTCTCCCCGATACAATTGTGTGTGTTCTCACCTCGAAGTTTCTGCTGGTCTGCTTCGTTTCCGCGGGAGCCTGGCTTATATAGGGCTACCGCTCTTCTGCGGATAAAGGTAGAAACAGAACGTTCTCTTGCAGATAAAGGTAGAAACAAGTCGACGATGCCAGCGCCCTCTTTATTGTCAAATTATCACACTTCCCTCCGATCAGTTTATCTGGACTTCGCTGGATAAATATGCTGGCTATGGAGGAACAAACCATAATTCATAACGGACGTAACTGGTAAATCTCAGCTTCCAACTCTCTCTAGTTAATTCACACGACGACCGCAAAGTTCACTGTTCCTCATCTGCATATTCTTCAATGTTGACTTCCGGATTCCTGACTGACGTCATCTACAGCGAAGCAAGTGAGCTCACCAGGGCTCCTTTTTTCGTCCCGACTGATCGTTTGAGATAACTTTACCGGGATTTCGAGGCATTGTCCGTCTCCCGGATTATTGTAGTTCATTCTAGGAAAATTACAGCGTTGAATTCCATCAGGTAAGTGAACCGCACACGTAAACACAATGTCACTTTCGATTTCACAGTAGTCACATGTCAAAACACCAGCTGTGATTTATTAAAGGGGAACCCAAGGGGTCGTTTGCATTCTGCACTTTCGTTACACTACCCCCGCCTTCGAAGAACATGACGCCCTCGTCCTGGCTCTCGTCACGCTACCAGCAGCGCGGATGTGCAGAACAGAACATATGTACAACGTATATACAACAGAATTACAGGACGACGGTCCTCTTGACTTCCTGGCCAAGTCGTCGTCACCTGAAATGGAC
>JAVTVY010057181.1:0-28594 GCA_036873755.1 Hanleya hanleyi | reverse complement strand
AGAGACTATGCCTAATTACCGGGATTCGCCGATAAAAGTAACTGTAGGAGTAAATGGTGTACCAGTCTCGTTTGAAGTTGACACGGGATGTTCTGTTACTCTGGTGGGTGAACAGAAATTTAATACGTTCCTGAAACGGAAGATTTCTAATCTGAAACCCAGTACAGCCAAATTGAAATCTTACACCGGAAATGAAATCCAGGTGGTTGGTGAATGTAATGTATCTGTGAAGTTCAAGGATCGCGAGAAAACTTTGCGCCTTATTGTCGTTCAGGGAAACGGACATTGTCTGTTAGGTCGCGAATGGATCCGGAATCTCCCAATGGATTTGGGTGAAGTGAACATTGTTAAGTCAACAAACAAGGATGGTGGACCAGAAGTGCCATCGTCAATTAGTGAAATCCTCAGTCGTCACCAGGAAGTATTTTCTCCAGAGCTCGGAAAGCTCAAGGGTACTACAGCCAAAATACAGGTAGACGAAAGCGCTCCCCCTAGATTCTTCAAGCCAAGATCTGTACCATTCGCCATGAAAAAGAGCCTAGAAGTTGGGCTTGACAGATTACAGCAAGAAGGGGTTATAGAACCAGTCAAGTTTTCTGACTGGGCAGCTCCTATTGTGTCTGTGCGAAAACCAGACGGAAGCGTGCGCATATGTGGCGACTACAAGTTAACCGTAAACCAGGCCACAACTGTAGAAGAGTATCCAATTCCCAAAGTTGAAGATTTGTGGGAAACGTTGTCCGGCGGGAAAACTTTCTCGAAAATCGATCTCAGCCACGCTTACCAGCAACAGGAAATACGTGATGATAAATACGCACAAAGGATTGTTCACGTACACCAGACCCCCTTTTGGTGTCTCATCAGCACCGGCCATATTTCAAAGAACGATCGAATCAATACTCAAGGGCATTCCCCATACAGTAGCCTACTTCGATGATATCCTAGTAACAGGTGAAACGGAAGAAGAGCACCGGAGAAACCTGTTGTTAGTCCTGAGCAGATTGAAAGAAGCTGGAGTCCGGCTGAAACTAGAAAAGTGTGTGTTCCAACTGCCAGAAGTCACTTACCTTGGTCATCGCATCGATGAAACAGAGATCCGTCCATTGGAACAGAAATTTCGGGAAATACAGGATGCCCCTAGACCGACGTGTAAGCAAGAACTTCAAGCTTACCTTGGATTGTTGAACTTCTATCATCGCTTTCTCCCAAATGCATCGACAGTGCTTGCCCTGCTGCACGAGCTGCTTGCGAAGGATGTCACATGAAAATGGAACCAGCCGCAGGAAGAAGCCTTCAAATTTTCCAAACAGATGCTGTTGAAGTCTGATATGTTGGTCCACTACGACTCCAGCAAGCCGCTTACACTCACCTGTGATTGTGATGCGTCCCCTTATGGTGTTGGTGCAGTACTGGCACACGTTATGCCATACAAGACGGAACGACCCATCATGTTCGCGTCGCGGACATTAACTTCTGCGGAAAGGAATTACTCGCAGCTAGACAAAGACAGTTGCGCTTTGATCTTCAGGATGAAAAAATTCCCTAAGTATGTATATGGCAGATACGTGACCCTCATCACAGATCACAAACCTCTGATATCACTCTTCAGTGAACGTAAAGCAGTGCCACAGATGGTATCACCCTGCGTTCAGAGATGGGCTGTTTGGTTACGAGCATACAACTACAAAGACCTGGCAAAGACATTGCGAATGCTGATGTCCTGAGCAGGCTACCGTTACCAATACAGACACCAAACGAAAATGACGAAGGAGAGATTGTCATGTCAGTTGAGAATCTCCCTGTGCCCCCTGTAACTGCTGAGCAGATCAACAAGTGGACAACCAAACATCCAGTGTTATCTCGCGTCCGCAGCTATGTGCTGAAAGGGTGGCCTGACAAAGTCCAGGACATGAACTTGAAACCATACGCAAATCGAAAACTGGAACTCAGCGTCGAATCCGGATGTGTATTGTGGAGCGCCAGAGTGATTGTTCCCCCACAGGGTCGTGCTGCTATGTTGGATGAACTACACAAGACCCATCCTGGTGTGTTAAGAATGAAGGGATTGGCGAAAAGTTATTTTTGGTGGCCGGGGATGGACATGGAAATCGAAAAACGCGTGCAATCCTGTGAAACGTGTCAAATCCATCAGAATGCCCCTGCCGCAGCCCCACTCCACCACTGGGAATGGCCAACTCAGACATGGCGTCGCCTCCATCTCGATTATGCAGGACCAGTCAATGGGAGGATGATCCTGGTCGTCGTCGACGCTCAATCTAAGTGGATAGAGGCATTAGTCACATCTACCAACTCGTCTTTGGTGACTATACAGAAGTTGAGAGGAATATTCTCAACCCACGGACTACCAGAAACCGTGATAACCGATAATGGGACATGCTTTACGAGTGAGGAATTTGAGGACTTCATGACCCAAAATGGAATCTACCATGTCCTGACGTCCCCTTATCATCCCAGTTCAAATGGCCTTGTAGAGCGCGCAGTAGAAACGGTCAAAGACGGATTGAAGAAAAACAAAGATGGAACTTTGGAAGATCGCATCAACCGTCATCTGTTCAACTATAGAATCACTCCACATGCCACTACCGATCAGACCCCCGCGCAGCTACTGATGAAGCGTCAACGGCGTTCGCGCCTTGATCTCGCGCTCCCAAACCTAAAAAGGAGAGTCCTACGACAACAACAGAAACAGGCCAAGTCCCATGACAAAAATGTGAAACTTCGCAACTTCAAGGTGACCGATCAAGTGAATGTGCGAAACTACGGCAACGGACCAAAGTGGATCCGTGCCAAGATTATTGAAGTGACAGGACGTTCAAACAGGAGATGGTCGAATAATGCGTCGACATGCCGACCAAATTCTGTTACGTCACCCTCAGACCGAACTGTCATCGAGTCCAGTTGTGATTCCCAACATTCCAGTCATTGTGCCATCGTCGGTTGATCCACCATTGCAGAATTCCCCAGTTGTGCAGAGTGAATCAACTCCAGCTACACCAGCTCCAGCCAACGAGTCAACTGGTGATGTGAACATCCCCATTCGGAAAAATCCTGTGCGTGAGAAGAAACCGCCTTCTTACCTTAAAGATTATGTGTGAACACATATACATCTACTTAGATCAGTGAACTCTAAGATAACAGATAACAGTTAATTTTCAGTTGTGTTCACATACGTTTATTGTTCTTCATAAACATGCACGAAGCTCGTGAGAACTGTTTTTCATTTTGACTGTAAAAATGGACTGGTATCGTGGATCCAGCTGTCCAAGAACTTTTTTAGTTACGAACTTTGTATTGACATTAGTTGCAATCGTTCTGATAGTTCAAGAGAACTCGAGGGCTTATACTCTGTTTTAAATTGTACAGATAAGTGTAACCTTTAGGGGAGGGAAATGTGGTAAAGCATATATGGTCCCTCAGAGATGACGTAATGTATGTTGGCCCATCGAGCCTCGTTTTTGGTACACCTCGTGTATGTTACGTTTTGGAGTCAGCCATTTTATGTACCGCGTTCATCGTTACCTCAGGGGGGTTGAGGGGCAACTGTCTCCCAGGCCATACAAATGGCATCATCTGCAAAATAAAGTTCGACACTCTTTTTCATACAAGTCATCAAGTCATTGCCAGTACATGTTTTGGTCAGTGGTTCTATTTCATGAAATATCATCCCATCAGACGTATGCAGGTCAAATCTGCTACGAACGCGACGAGAGTTTCGCTGGTTTGAAGAACTCATTCTAACAGACGTATATCACATACACGATGGGTAATCGGTGCTGAAGCATTTAAGGTGTTTCACGCCTCAAACAACGTTGGCGGCGTCATTACACAAGGGATGATTTTCATGTAATGACTCTGTCAACGTCATATCTCGCCTTTCCAATGAGAGATGTTATCAGCGGAGTTATTGACGTCGCAAATCTTAGAAAACTATGGAGATAGGGACACTCCAATCTAAAAGTAAAATTAAATCCTATCTGCTCCCCCATTTGTCGCCTGTGGGATCTATAACCGGTTTGCACTAACGCGAGTGTCGAACAATCCCGAGAATTCTTCACAGTGCTTTGAAGGGAACATAATGGTAGGGACTTTTTGGTTGGCTCAGCCGAACAGACAACGCGCTGGCGGGGTATCTTCTGATGTTGCCGCGCTGCCGCCAGATTGGCACCATAATGCGAGGTAGAAATATGGACTGGTCCTTGGCATAAACCTTGGGTTAAAGTGGATACGATGACCCTACCCCCCGCCCCGACTGCAAGTAAAGTAATTAAAATGCGGCCGTGATGTCATAAGACTATTAAATATTCATGACCTGGGCGCTCTGAAACCAAATTCAATTGAAATGAGTAAAATCCTACATAGCGACATCTACGATTGGGGAGGATTGATAGGATATTATTTATTAGGATTGGGGACACGCAAAGCTTTTTACATAAAAGTATATCATGCATCCACACTTTTTATTCGATGATAAAAAGATCGCATGGCGGGGAAACTTTAAAATATCAGCATAAAGACATGGAAGACTTCAAAGAAGTCTTGTTGGCTAAATATTGAACATTCAGACATTACCGTATTCCTACAGTCTATGTTCATTCTATGTTCATTCTATGTTCATTCTACCGTCATGGTGACACCGTATAACTCTATTAGAAATTTAACACGAAGAGCCTACATGGAAGACTTCAAACAAGTCTTGTTGGCTAAATATTGAACATTCAGACATTAACGTATTCCTACATTCTATGTTCATTCTATGTTCATTCTACCGTCATGGTGACACCGTATAACTCTATTAGAAAATTTAACACGAAGAGCCTACCGTGGTGAAAACCTTATGTTCATTCTACTGTGTTGTTAATAAATATTAGAAATTCAACTAATGTGTGTTCACTCTATGCAGGGGGAAGATGTGGGAGCTCATGTTGTGCTTTTTAGAAAGCTCCTCTTTCGGGAGTTTTGGGTGGTCCTGATAAGGGCCGTTAGAAAGTACAGAGGGTTGGCCATCAGGCCGTGAGTTCACGGCCGGAAGCTTCTTTTGACTCTACATACGTTTCCCCGACACACAGGGCACCGTAAAGTCACATAAAAGTCTCCTGTGTCTGGGCAGGGGCAGCACTCCGCATTGGTTAAGAAGCTTAGAAGACATGTACCACATAGGGCTAGGTGTCCACACGGGAAAAAGGCGTACGTCGTCTCATCGTCCTGGCAGATGGTGATGTGGATTTCCTTATCTCTTTATCCAGTCGTCCTTGCAGTACACCCTTCTCCTTTTCCACTTCTTGAAGTTGTTGTCTTAGCCGCGCCAACCGGGTCACCTCGGGTGGTGGTGTTGTTGTGACATCCCTTGTGGTAGCCGTCGTTGTGGTAGCCGTCGTTGTGGAAGGCGAAGCTGTAGTTGCTGGTGGACCCATGCTGCGAGTGTTTAACCACCGCATTTGTGAAGGACGTGACGCCTGTATATCTTCTTCTTCTTCTACTTCTTCTATGTCTGTATCATCATCGTCGGCGTCCAGAGTGTCGTCTATCTCTATATCTTGTTGTCTGGCTCGCTCCCTCAATTCTCCGCAGTCTCCCGAGTGAGCGTGGTCATTAGTCTAGGATCTTGTTGTCCATGCGCCCTGGCTCAATCTCTCACAGCTTCAGCATTCTCCCTCAAAGCTTGATCGCTTAGCTCCCTCAAAGCTTCGTCAGACTCATGTTGAACGCGTTGGAGAGTGCACGTCTAGCATCAGCCATGATGTGGTTGAAATGAGTGTGTGTAGCAGACGAGAGCGAGCCCGCTTTTTATACTCTACCATAGAGGACCCGGATGCGAGCGCGCGGACGTCAGCGAGGTCGGTCTGAAGGCCGTCTCGGTCAGAAAGACAAAATGGTCTGTGCTTTCTCACGGTGTTCAAATCAGGCTAAATTTTCAATAAACGAGAGTTGAGGTCTAAAACAACTTTAAATTTGAACCTTGTCAGGTTATAGTGTAATCCTGAAAAATTCACAGGGCTAACGGCTGCATAAATATATTTTTTATCATTTTCCCGGTTTCAAAGGCCGAATTTCACCTGCATGGATGTGTCAAAAGCACGGTAAATTTGAAGTAAACTCGCTTACGTCTCCAAAAACACTTTAGGTTTCTCCCTTACAACGTTATAATGTCACACTAAAAAATTCGGAAGGTTTATTGATGGAGAAGTGTGATTTTTTGGCTTCCAATCCCTCTAGTGTGAAAACACAGGTATTAGAGTACGGGACCGAATGTATGTACAGCAATGGGTTTCAATGGCTGTTTTCACACTATGCGCCACGAGGAAGGAAGAACTGCTCCAATCGTTGTAATCATTACAACTCATCCGTCCCTTATCAGGGCCACCCAATTACTCTCGAAAGAGGGACTTTCTTACTGAAAAGCACAAAAAATTAGCTCCCACACCTTCCCACTACATGTATACACCTAGGTAAATAACACCTAGTGAATGGAAACTTCCTACTAACACCACCTTGCACCCAGGTAAAAAAAACCCACACACTTTTAGTATGAATGCGAGTTACACAGTAATAATATACTAATCTAATAGATACACCGAGTATACCCGGAAAAAGTCGAGTGTAAAAAACTTAATTGTCTCTGCCCACACGTCCGTAAATTAGCACACGCTTCATGCTGAATGTGTATGTTTTGTGAGGTGGTGGAGATTGGTAATGATCATAGAATATGTATGGCGTGGTGTTTTTTCAATGTGTAACGTTAGAAGTCCTCTTTCGGAGGATTGGGTTGGCCCTGAAAAGGGCCTTTGGAGTAATTTTTGAGGAGGTGGAGATTGGTAATCATAGAATATGGAGGAGAGGAGATTGACATATGTAGGGCCTGATGTTAATTTGAATATGCAACGTCAGAAAGTCCCCTTTCGAAGGACAGGGTTGGCCCTGAAAAGGGACGTTGGAGTGATTTTTTTCACCCTTTTTACTCAGGGGGTGTGGTTCTCCTGTCTACCCCATCAAGCTCACGGAGTAGTAGGCTCCGGGCTGTTGTTGTTGGGGCTCCGGATGGTGTTGTTGTTGTTGGGGTGCCGGCTGGTGTTGTTGTTGTTGGCGAGCTGCCTGACGTTCTTCTTCCAGGGCGTCCATGTCCATAAATTCGGGTTGGACTGGCTGGTGCTGTTGTTGGAGCACATCCTCGAGGGCGTCAAGCCAGTCTTTCCCCTCTAAATCGGCCGGAGCCCTGGTGATGAGGTGGTGGAGGTCAGCCCAGGAGAGTGGCGTCATATTCGTATTCTCCTGGGTCCATCTCTTGATCTCGCCGATCCGATATTCTTTTACAGCTCTCGCCAGTTCTTTTCGGCTGCCCTCTCTCCTTTCCTTCCTCTTCTTCACTATCTTGCCTCCCGTGTACATTTTTGCTCTGTGATAATACCTCTTGTCAGTTGAAAAGATTGTGATATAATACGATGCCCCCACGCGTCTCCCATGGGTTTTGTACTCAATGTGGTGGATGTCGATTGGCTGTCTAAAAAAGGCGCCATCCCATCGATTGGTTCTTCTTCGGGCAATTCGATTGGTTGAAATAACGGATGTTCATTGGTCCAAATGCAGCGGCTGCACCCGGCCCCACATTACACCAGAATCCTACCAAGCTTTCAATAGCAAAATCCTGGGTTAAAATGAAGTCCTATACAATAACCCAGGATGATGTCGATTGGCTGTCTAAAACAGGCTTAGCCCACTGATTGGCTGTTTTTCAGGCTTAGCCATTGGTTGAAATAATGGGCGTTCATTGGTTCAAATGTGTGGCTGCATCCTTGCTGGGTGAACGCCAGAATCCCATTTTTTTGCCCAAGGTGCGTATAGCAAAATCCTAGGTTAAATGAATTCCTATACAAATAACATTACACCACCGAATGATCACGGACTACGAAAAAACTATAACGTGTACGGACACGGACTAGGCTAATTATACCAAGAGATATATTCGTCTTCACATGTAGTAGTATAAAAGCGGATTTCGAGCCCTATTCACCTTGCGGCGCAATGCGCAGAGGATAGTACAGTAACAGTATATTGACTCACATGTAGTAGTATGAAAGCGCATTTCGAGCCCTATTGACCTGGCATTGAAGCGCACTATGTACTACTCTATATAGACAGGCCTCTTTCATTCACCACCATGCCAGCGGACGGAGCAGAGCTTGCGTTATTCCAACTGACGTCCGACGTCTACCTGATCGTCAATGACGATCACCTCGAGCTCGTCCAAGAAGAACCGCGGGAGGTGAACATTTTTTTATCGCTATCAGGGTGGACTCTATTGACACGGTTGTTTCAGGGGAAAGAGCCCGAAGTGGATTTCATGCACGTGGGAGTCGGTGTGCACATACGCAGTGGTGGAGATGATTCCTTCTTCTCCCGGCTGGAACAGCGTGAGGGTGCCCATATCACACTCCGCCCTGCAGTATGGATGGCATTGAAAGCTATACTCCCCGAGGTCGATGACTTACTGCACCTCGAAGCGAAAGAAGGGACTGTGGCTACCCGAAGTCTTACATCCGGCTGCACCCTATTGTTGTACTCCAAACGAGTGGACCTCATCGATAACCGGGCTGTGTGTTGGTGTACGCACGAACCCAAGGCGCACGTCTCTTTGTCACGTCTTTGTGTTAAAGGGTACACTGGACGGCGATAGCATTCACCTGTGTGACGAGGTCTACATTTTCCGCGGTTCCTTTTTCGCTCAACTCACCTGTCTGAAAGGTGGTCATTTTACTCTGGACCCTGATCTATGGACGGCCTTGGAACAAGTAGTCCCCATTGTCGATGAGGTACTATATCTATAGGGTCCACACAGTCTAGAGTGTCAGTGTCTCACCATGAAGCGAACACAGAACAGAGAAACCCGGTGGGGCAAGGGCCGGACCAAGACAAAACATGTGGATAAGGCGTTAACGGATTTGTATTACAGCCCAGCCAGTCCAGCCGCTTATAGCGCTGTGGGAGCGCTCGCTCGAGCTGCGCAGTCCCAAGGCATCAGTGGACCTGAACCAAGACACTTATAGCTTACATCAAGCAACCCGACGGCATTTTCGCCGTAACCGAGTCATCGTAGGAGGCATAGACGCACAATGGCAGACAGATTTGGTCGATATGAGTCGATTTGCTGCCCACAATGATGGGCATCGGTACATGTTGACCTGTATCGATATTTTATCCAAGTACGCGTGGGTGGTACCCATCTGGACCAAAACAGGAGAGAATCTTGTACGAGCGTTCCAGCAGATTTTCAAGACGGCTCGCAAACCCCTCTATTTGAAAACTGATGAAGGCACAGAATTTCTCAACCGACACTTTCAAGCCTTGCTCAAGAAACAGGTGTTTTTCTTCCATACGTACAACGAGACCTAAGCCTCTGTGGTGGAACGGTTCAATCCGACATTGAAAGGACGGATGTACAAGTATTTTACAGCCAAAAACGCCCGACGGTACTTCGATGTGCTACCTCCACTGGTCCGAGGGTACAATCGAGCCTATCATCGCAGTATCCAGCGGGCTCCTGTTGATGTGACGGAACGCAACGAACATCAAGTGCACCGTACGCTGTACTCGATAGAACCTAGGCCTATAACTTTACCCCGTTACAAACGCGGAGATGTGGTACGGATGAGTAAAGTCAAAGGTCAATTTGAGAAAAGTTACTTGCCCAACTGGAGTGATGAGCACTTTGTCATTGTTCACCATAGTCCCCGAAACCCACACGTCTATCAACTGGAAGATCTACATGGAGAAACACTGCAAGGCGCGTTTTACGAGGCGGAATTACAACCGGTCGTAAAAACACAGAAAGACTACTACACGGTGGAGAAGATTTTGAAAACGGAACGTCGACGTGGCATCCCATATCATTTCGTCAAATGGCCAAGTTGGCCCAGTTCATTTAATTCCTGGGTCTCATCCCGTGACAGGAAACGGCTATAAATTCTGCCTCACGTCTCCTACAGCGTTCAGTCTAGGGCTGTACCATGGATAGTGCACAACTTCCCTTACTGCTGCGCACTCGAAAAGGACAAGTCGGTGCTGTCGTGTGTATACTAGCGCTTCTGGGTGTCTTGTTTAGAGGTGTCTTCTACGACTTGGCGTACCTGATATCCTGTTTCAACCTACCATCCATCTCACCCACACGCCTCATCCCGACGCCCCATCAATACGCTACCAACAACAACACCACTAACAACAACAACACCACCATCCTGGAGGCACCTACCACTACTCTGCGGAATATCACGAAGGTAACCACCCTGGAGGCACCTACCTCTACTCAACGGGACATCACGAGGGTCTATTCAACTCTGGGGGCACCTACTACCACCACCACTACTCCGCCTATTCCTACCATCAGGAGGATACCACCTACGACGACGATCGCACCTACTACAAGGGCAAAACCACGGCAACATAGGACTCCGACAAGTGTAGTGGGTGTTGTACCACGATTACCACGGCAACGTTACCTCCAGGACTACGATTCCCGATGGGATCCACGACAACAATGGTGGGCCTCTGAACGCTTGGCCCAAAACACCACCAAACAATTGGCAGTGTGGTGGAAAATGGATCCACGGTGGCAGCATCCTTTCACGTGTCTCATCGCTGGACCGACCGGCTCGGGAAAAACACACTTCGTTCAACGTCTCATCCAACACGGGTCAGCCCTCATTTCTCCTCCCGTGGTTCACATCTTTTGGGTTTATGGGGTTTGGCAGCCTGCGTACGAGAATATAGCCCGGATACCTGGACTCACCTTGGTGGAAGGATTACCCCCAGAGGAGGACTTGGGCCCGGACACTTTGGTGGTAGTGGATGATCTGATGGCCGAAACGGATAGTCGGGTGACCCGGTTCTTTACCAAAGGCAGTCATCATCGCCGGTTGAGTATCATCTACATCGTCCAAAATCTCTTCAGTAAAAACAAAGAGCACAGGAACATCAGTTTGAATGCCCAGTATGTGGTGTTGTTAAAAAACCCCAGAGGCGCGTCACAAATTATGCACCTGGCGAAACAGATTCCCCCTAAAAACACTGCCTTTGTTCGGGAAGACTTTGATGATGCCACCCAGGAGGTCCATGGCTACCTGCTCATCGACTTGAAACAAAGGACACCCTCGGCACTTCTATTGCGGACCCACACTTTTCCCGGAGAGTTCCAGACGGTGTACACGCCTAAATAACAGAACAAGACAGAACACCCTAGCATTCACTTCCTCATCATGTCTGCGCGGATACGGAAGCACGTGCCGGCGCTCCGCATGTTACGCAGCGCACCACCGGAGGTGGTCCGGGCCCTGGTGTGCGGAGCGGACGCGGCATTGGTACGGTGTTGTGTGAAGTCGCTCATAATGTGTTAAAAGGGAATGTTCCACTCAGTCCACTGCAGAAAGGAAAATTGCAACGGCACAAGACGGGTCTCCGAACCCTGGTCCAGAAGAAGACGAGTTTAAAGAAAAAGGAACAGGTGTTACAGAAAGGTGATTTTTCGGTGCACTACTCGCACCATTAGCAGCCTTCGTACTAGGACCACTAGTAGGGTCCATCTTGGGCGGAGCACGCTAACGTCATGGAACATACGAAAAAATGATGCTGGTCGAACCTCAACTGTTACTGCAATCACCCTACCCTGTCCCTGCCACTGTACAACAACTCCAGTCCCTCGATGAAGAGATGAATACTATACTCCAACGCCGACTGCCCGATCACGAGAAAATCCAATTCTACCATCAGACGTTGAACCGCTGCAAGAGATTTATGGATCAATATAGGGATGGTCCAACATCACCACCACCATCACCACCACCCTCATCACCCTCATCATCATCATCATCACCTCAGCTCGAAGATGAAGTGTTGGCCATTGTCCCTAAGGCGTTCAAGACCAAGACCCGTTTATTGTTGGACCGTGTGAAACAGAATCCTGATATGGGTTGGACCGACCAGGGGGAACTGCTTATTCGAAACCGAGTGGTGCCGGGGTCCCATATCACCGATCTGATCAAGGATACGATGCGCTCTCGCAAACACTCCACCGGGTTGGGAAACCTTTGCTCAAGAGTTGAAAAACACACACGTCCCTCGAGAATTGGTGGAGAATTCTCAACGCTGGCTGTGGACGCAGCGGACACGTCGACAGGAACCTGGGCAGAAACCCTTACCCTTGACACCTCTAACACCCACCAAAACACCCTCACGGTCACGTGCTCGGTCTATGTTACCCCACTGGAAGAGAGGCTCTGCACGAGGCTCTGTACGGGGCTCTCCACGTCCACTTCGAACTTCACCTCGAACTCTACCATACCGGGCCAGACGTCCATCCAAACCTCGGCAGGAACCTCTCGGCCCTTGGGAGCCCCTATAAGGGAAGTCTATAAAAATGGGTGCGTGTCACTGGGTGAGTCAGTAGTCATATTTTACCTCACGTTGCCCAGTAACAGTTCGCTCGATGTGTTTCCTGACAACACCTTGGCCAAGTACGTGACCCAGTTACCGCAACCGTTGCATTTACCTGGACGCTGGGAATGTGGGCTCGTGGATATCCAATACCCTTACTCGTGGTAGAATGTGCGAGCCAAGGAAGTGTGGTACGAGGTGACCTACGAAGACAAAGTAACTCACCTGACCCTATCCGAAGGCCAATACGATACCCCCAAGGAGTTCATACAGGGGCTGAGAATACTGATGCATTATATGTCTCTACGGGTGATCACGAATACTTCAAAACCTGTGCAAACCTTATCCTTTCTCACTCTCAGCCCCAACGTGGGTGTGAAAATCAGTTCTGCCCTACAGCAAATGCTAGGTTTCAATTTACAGACGTTCGCTGGCCCCACCGCCCACAAAGGCCACATCACGATGGATATGGAGGTGGGTATGTACGGACTCTACGTCTACTCGGACGTAGTGGACAACCATATTGTCGGCGATGTCAACACACCTCTGTTACGGGTGGTCCCCATTAAAAAGAAGTATGGGGATCAAGTCACCCATAGTTTCAACCACACGCTCTACCTACCCGTACAACTCACCGATATCAACACTATCACGGTGAATATAAGAGATGACACGGGACGCCCGGTGGCATTCACACGAGGGAAAGTGGAGCTGATACTTCATTTCCGACGAGCACGTTCTCCCCACTTCGTATAATGTACGTGCCTTACCAGTGCCATACGGCCAGCTATGCAGAATATTAAAAGAAACAAACGGGAGGTAGCCTTCCAGTCTTTAGCGGTGCACGCATGCAACGAGGTCACGGGTTGGGTAACATACTCGGGAGCATCGTCAAAACGTTCTTACCCTTGGTGACACGTGGAGTAAAAGCGGTGGGCAAACAAGCGGTACGCAGTGGACTGCAAGTCGCCGGTGATGTCTTCAAGATCATCATAGAAAATGCAGCCCTGTTTGTCCGTACCGTGGATTTGCAACCGGGGGTGTTGGTGAGTCACATGAAAGCCTTATCCGACGCGTACAGACCAAGGTGTTCTCTGTGCCAGCGGGTACGATGATGGCCAATCGTGAAAATTTATTTCTAGGAGATCTGCCTAAACGTCTTACCATGGCGTGTGTCACCAACACCAGCTTCAATGGGGACTTCAATGGTTCCACTTTCAACATTTCAACATCAACGTTGTGGCAATGCACGTGGTTGGACATCAAATCCCAGCCCGTCCGTTGCAACCGGATTTTGGTAACAATCAATATGTGCGGAGCTACCTGACCCTGTTTACAGCCACAGGACAAAACAACCAGGACGAAGGAAATACCATCACTCGACGATATTTTGCCCGTGGGTACACCTTGTTCGCCTTCGACCACACCCCTACCTTGGAACACGATCATCAGCTGGCCTTGCTCAAGAAAGGAAACTTACGGTTGGAACTGCGTTTCTCCGTAGCTCTACCCCATAACATTAACGTGATTTGCTACGCCAAGTTTGATAACGTCATCACAGTGGATCAGCAAAGAAACGTCCTGTGTGACTATGCCAGCTAGAGTCATGGATACAGAACAGCTCATTACCGTACTCCAGCGAGATCCCCGGGTACCCTTTCGAGGTGTGTTCCCACGCAATGTCTTTTCCACCACCCCATCCACCTCTGCGGCGTACATCCTGAATACAGACCCTCGTACTCGACCGGGTGAACATTGGGTGACTGTATACGCGGACGCCTTGGACCAAGGAGAATACTTTGATTCCTACGGACTTGCACCCGTTCAACCCGATTTGACCCAGTTCACGGACGATTCTACTACAGTCTGGCGCTGGAATACTAAAAGATTACAAGAACCGTTGAGTAGTGTATGCGGACAGTACTGTGTGTTTTATCTCACTCACCGGAGTAGAGGACATTCTATGCAAAAGATCGTACAGATGTTTGATGATTATTCTCAAGCCGAAGACCGCGATGTCTTAGTGTACGACTGGGCTGCCTCTCGTTTTAATGCCCATGTTCCATTTCTCTGGTTGTCTTAATTTTCCCCACGCTGTGTTCTTATTGTTTTTTGTTCTGACGTTGTTGTTCTGACGTTCATTGATGTTCAATAAAAAATTCATGAAAACACAAGTGACGTTTTGACTTTTTTATTCAGGTGAACAAGAATGTATAGAATATGTACAAAGAATGTCAACAATACAGTAGGTGTGTAAAAAAACTGTCAGGAGTAGGATTCGAACCCACGACCTGCATTGCGCAGACCAGCGCTTAGGACTGGCGCTCGGCGGCCATCCTGACTTTTAGTGTTATCGTGTACGCTATTATTTTTACAGTTATAATTTTAACTCGTATCATGAGAAATATATCAAAAGTCATAGTTTCACAAGTCCAGGTAGGTGGTACTGACTCCATCGGGAAGAACTTTCCGTCTGGTGAAGGCATCCCGTTGCTGAATGTACGTCCACATCTGGTGGTTGACGACTTGGAACCCTCTGTTAGTGCCACTCGCACTGGCCTGGCTTTGCAGCACGTCCAGGTAGAGGGTTTTGTTAATGGCCGGGTCGCGCCGGTTGACCCCTTTGCAGCTGAACTTGTTGTTTTCGTGTCCACCGTAACAATAGTACGTCTTGGACGACAGGGCAATCATGGCATCGCCACTCCGCTCTAACTTGAATAAGCCCGGAGTCCGCTTGTCGTACTGGTAATGGTCTTTTCTGGGTAGCCACTGGTCCCGTTCCGCCTCATATTGCGCGCGTAATTCGGATTTGACGAGTGACTCCCAATCCGCATTAGAGACGGCCATGTAGGCAGAGTCCGTGTCCATCTCCATCAATTGCCGAAACAGAGGCGAGTTGATCTTTTTGCGCTCTCTTGGAGTAGTACAGATATTGGCGTTGACGTGCTTGTCTTGGATAGTTACCGTTTTTCAATAGTAGCCATTGCCCGCCAGTTTCCAGGATTCACCGATAATGGCCTTACTGGGATCTTTATCTCCTTGACGACGGGCAGACGTCACGGTGGTGGCGTGCCCCGCGTTCGGTACATACTGTAGGACTTGGTACACTCGCGTCACTTCGAGGCCGCGGCTCATGTACCACTGTAGTAGAGGGGTGCCCAGCAAAATTTTTACCCCACATGCTAGCAATCAGCATTCGACGGGGTTGGGGGAGGCAGTGGTGTTCTTCAGCATAGGCGCCCATGGTGTCTCCAATATCGGCTCGACTTACCAGCGTGTTTTTAAAGATGGGTGGGCACTGGGCGAATAGTGACTTGAGGTTGTCGGGAACATGCAGGTCGCATTCCACAAACCCGTAGAGGTGCCCGGAACGAACGGCGTCGAAAATCTGTGGTAGGGTCAGGAGTCGCCGGCGACTGAGGGAGTACTCTTGCGCTTTAAGGAAGCGGCGTAAGTGTGGGACGGCCTGGCACATGGTGTGAAATTCACACTCCGATGACGTGGTACCCCAACTCTTTGACGTAATCCCCGTTCTCCACCACTTCTGCCCGTAGTTCTTTTGCCGATTTCCCACGTCGTTCGTTGAAGCGTCCAGCGCTGAAATGGCATTGGTGGCCGTGCCAGTAACATCTGTAAAATTGGAATACGGTAGGTGTTCCATGTACAAGGGCAAACCCATCGACGGGGTGTCAGCGATCTCCTATGCGCTTCTCTGTGGCGTTGGTTGATGTCGTATAGAAATTCGATCGGCTTCCCAGTCCAACCACTGGTCAGCGAGATGTTTGTACGGTGTACGTTGAGGTCTGAAATGCTGGCCTTCCGCCAACCAGCGCGTATAATGACCGATTGGCATGGGTTGGGCGAGGGACCACAGCTACAGGGCATTGGCATCAAATCCAATGATTTTGGCACAGGGTTTCCCACCTGGAAGGGTTGTGACGTGGTTCTCGTGATAGCGATGAAAAATAAGGCTGGGCCCTCGTCTTTTTGCTGTATCAGCGAGAAGTAGTTGGAACAATCTTGAAAAAGATGCCGTAGGGCCAGTCCAGGTAAACTCAAGCACTCCTTGAATATGTCGACGTGCATTTGATCCCGAAAGAGTTGGGCCATTTTCTCGGCCGCTTCGTGGAATGGAACGACATCTAAGTTGTTATAATACACCAGGAAATCTCGCAAGGTGTGCATGTGTTGGTCGTTCCATACCTGCTGAAGTTCCCGGTACGTTTCTTCAGAACATTCCACCTGCTTCATATGGTCGAAGCGTCCCGGGGTGGTAACTGTGTTTCCTCCAAGCGGTCGAGCGTCGACATATACGTGTAAGTGAACCTCCCTTTGGTTTGTGCACAGTCATAGGCCTTCACCCACTGATCATAGCTATAATTGGGAGCTAGGTAGTTGCGTACATCCAGGAAATGGAGTGACGTGGTGGTGAGGGCCATATGATTATTGATCTTTTTGATGACGGACTTGATGGAATTGGACTGGGCCAAGTAAGGGTAGAGAAATTCCTTCACCATGTTGAGATCATATCGACCCGAATTGAAGCCGAGGGCGGGTAACTGGCCTAGGTATTGTAGGAAGCGGGCTTTCAATTTCTCCGCATACGGCTTGGGTAAGGGTACATCCTGCGGGTGAATGTCCTGCATCTCCGGCTCCGACTACCTCTCCGTCTCCGACTCTTCATCGTCGCTGAAGGACACACCGGGTGTAGGAATACGATCGTCGAGTAGGTCCAGTACGTCCTGGAACTTGGACACCAACAGTTCTGTACTGGCCGCACTGACTTCCTCTGAATATACCATCATGCGGGTAATCAGGTCATGGGAGTCCCCCGATAACATCAAACATACGGGCGCAGCGTCATAACCGGGCATGCACGTTGGTGGAAATGCTGACACTCAGGGGAATATGGCGCTGCGTCCACTGCGTTTTGGTTGAGAAAATATCCAGGGGTTCCAAAATGGCCTCGAAATCGTAACACGTGGTATGACAATCCCCTCATCAGCCAGCTCTTCGGAAATAGTAGGCGTATTATGGTACACAGCACAAGGAAATTTCCGTTTCACAGTGTTGTCACAACTCTTCTCGTGCCGCTGTAAAAGCCAAGATTGTTTGAATACCCGATGACATTGAGAACAACTGTAGGATTGCGCGTACAGTTGGTCGATGAGTGGATCCAGAGAAATAGCATCCGTCACCGCGAACGGTTGGTCAAACACATAGGTTTTATACTGGGATAATAATACCGTAACTGGTCCGTCTCTTTGTGGCGTAAGATATACCCAAATGTCATATTCAATTTGAAGGTTGTAACTTGGTCTGTAAAAATGCTCTTGGTATAGGTAAGAAGATGCGCGAGGTCCTGCAACCGGAAACGGTGACGGTCCAACAGGCGACGGTGACGGTGGAAACAATGGCGTATGGTGTTCCAGTGGCGTCGGTACAACGCACTCACAGGCTGGTCTTCGGGCAAGGCTTCAGGCGGAGTCGCAGCTGGATCTAACGGAAAGTCTCAACCTCGTATCATGCTATCGGTCACACCTGGTCAGGCAGGTAGGCTGAGGTAGACAGGCTCCACTGCTCAGGCAAGGAGCTCCTCTCGTCAGGTAGGCTCAGGCTGGTCATGTAGCTCCTCTCCTCAGGTAGGCTCAGGCTGGTCAGGTCAGGTGAGGTAGGCAGGCCAATGAATGAAGCAATGCCATGAACATTCCGACTTTTATACACCTACATAGAAGTACCCGGATGTACAACAACCCGTATGTACCCGGATGTAAGTCCGCGGCTGTACAGACCCGGATGAATGGAAAACCTCCGCATACAGCTCACTACAGGCATTGCTATTATTTAATCATACACAAATAACCCCGAGGACCCGGATATAGATCAACCATAAATACCCGGCTGTAACAACCCACTGGGAAACCCCGATGGAAAAAGGGTCCGGATGTACTCGGATGTGAGGATAAACAGACAAGGACCCGGATTCCGCCACAAATGTCCGGCTGTAACAACCCACTGGGAAACCCGGATGTACCTGGATGTAAGGATAAACAGACAAGGACCCGGATGAATGAAAAAACCCCACATACAGATCAGTACATGCATTCTTATCACAAGAACGCGTATGTAAACCTCGACGACCCACATATAGGTCAACCAGTCCTACCCAGGTCACGCCCGATTCACGCAGACCGGAAGTGACGTCATACTTGCGCAGAACTCCTGTGCACACCACTTTCGGTTTCTCGCGCATGCGCACTGACACCAATGAGGATTCAAATCCGCTCTCTATACTACTAGCGGGCTGACGTTCCGCTGTACGGTGTTTTCAAACCAAATGAAAAATCAGCAAATAACCTGGTTAGCAAATGATCAGAGAGTAAGATGTCGACACATGAATGTAGAGAATTATCTGAATCGCTAGTGGGGAATTTAGACATTTCCCCGCCAATAATTTCTGCATCTGGACATTTCCCCATCGATATTTCCCCACATGATCATGGCCAGTAGCAACAGCCCGGTAGGGTGGCCCTGAGGGGGCGGGGAGTGGAAGAGAGAGAGAATATTTAAGATATTACAGGCGCGGCGGATCGACTTGAATATTGGGGGCGAGAGCAGACGGGGGTGGGACAGGGAGAGGGTGCCCCCTCCCTCAGACGGGGGGTCCTCCAGTAAGTTTTGGAATTTTAGACTTGATTTAACGCACTTTGGCGCTTCTGAGAACTTTGAAAGGGATAGCATATGTAACAATAAAACCGACTCATGAGAGCGAAAAAAAATCCAATCGGCGTTCTTCAATGAAATTTCCCCCACCCTTCGAAAATAATTCGCCGATGGTATTCGCCGATGATTATATAACTATACCCACGCACCCAAGTGAAAAGTTACAGTGGGAACACAACTTTAGACCATTGTAAATATTCAACGATTAAGGGTATAGTTTTCCGACATACTGCTATACACACAACAAGGAAGTCGTCTTCACACAATTATTAGGTATTTCCATGTCATCTGGAAATACCTATTGTTATTCTATTCCAATTTTCGGAGCAATTTTTTGTACAGAGCAAAACGACCACAACGATTTTATGTACTGCTTAGATATTGGGCACACGTATAGGCATGTGTGTTAGGTCACGCATGGTTGTCTCGACACATGACTTTGACTTTGACCTTTTGACCTATAAGCTCTCAAAGTAAAAATTCATTTTGCGAATACCGACTAAACGGATAAGAGTATCTGACTGAGATTTGGAATGTAAGTGTTTTAAGAAATTCGCAACACTGAGTCAATAAATTAAGTAGGTCAGAAGAACAGTTTCGGGGTTCTCTTCCCTGGTGACGTTTTTCGTGTCGTCGGTGTGCAGACAAATCGAAACAGCAGATCTGCAAGATACTAGAGTATTCGTAAGTCTTATGTATAGCCATGCTGTAGTTTTATTTTCAATCTATTATATAACAAGAAAGAGTAGTAATCACCCTTTTAATATTTTCCAAAAACTGTCATTTTATAAGGAAACAAGCTACGGCGTCGATTCTTCTACTGTTAATGGACAATTTTATGACCTAAAAGAATACAACCTTAAATTTGACCTTTGCCATATAGATTCGTGCAGTAGAACGTGAAACTTTAGGGGTCAGCACTTGAACGGCTTTTCCAATCAGACTGCAAATTGGGCCATGTGGCATATGCCACATCACAATTTGGTCGCAAGTGTACGGACTCGACAACGATCATTACCTTTAGAATGGTAAGCATGCAAAATTCAAAAATACGGTTTCCATTTGCTGAAAATCTATCAAACTGACAGCCAGTAAACAATGAGATATTGTGAAACACTGAATTGTCTGTCTTTTGGCATTGATTACGAAACGATCCAATTTGAACTTCATCTTGAATATCACCAAACGTGAAAAGGATTTCACTTGATTTTCTCAAAAACGATATCTCAAAGGAATCTGTAATCCTGTACAAATGTTCCTCACGACAAAGGTATGACGTCATTGAAATGGCAGCCTGATATTCACCTTGGTTCTCCAGGTACACAGGGCCAAAAATCGAAAATACCGCTTTCAATTCAAACACAACTATGTCACTGAGCGCCATGAAACAATAACATAACATCAAACACTGAATTGTCTCCTTTTGGTACTGGTTACAACACGCTCCGATGAGACCTTGGCCATGGATATCGCAGAATATAAAAAGTGTCATATGAAATTTTGTCCAAAACTATACACCGTATGCATCTGTGCTTTGGAACAAATGTTCCCCATTATACCAGTATATTGTCACTGAATTTTCAACCTGTTATTTACCTTGGTTCTTCAGTTGTGGGCATTGACAGTTTTACAAATACAAGGCCATACTCTAAAACCTATTGGGCATTTGAACTGGAAATTTGCATAGCAATATAGGTCATTACATGAAGTAACAGAAACTTACTTCATCTCAAAAAAAGGGCGGAGAAAGATTTTGAGATTTTTTACGATTTAGGAAATTTTCTGCTTTTTCATTCTATTATTAAACTGCTCAGCCAATCCCCACTATTTTTACGTATTATTGAGACAATATATTTATGTATTTGCATATGAAATTTTCAGACTGTAGCCATCATAGATTTAGAGATATCGATCAAATAATTTTCCCCCTCTATTAAGCCGTTAAATGGTTCTGTCGCAGTAATTCTTGTCACTTGTTGATTTCATCTCCCATTCAAGGAGCGTTGTCCATTTCACCTTTACACTCGAGGCATCGATTAAGTTAATGCCATCTTACATGACGAGTTGGCTCTTATTTGGAATCGTTATAGCTGTTCAACCGTAACGAATACTGATTTCTTATTTACTGCCTTGAAATCCAAACTATTGTGGAGTCAGAAAACATTTTGGTCACGTAAATATAAATATGAATAATATTTCGATTAACTGATCAATTCGAAGTGAAGATGAAAGAAAACAAAAATTCGTCAACCTCGGGTGGGTTTGAACCACAGACCTGTGGGTTACTAGGCAAACGCGTTTTTTTTTTTCTTTTGAACGCGAACGCGTTACCTATTAGGCCACGGCGATTCAGTCTATCAATGCGGATATACGTTCCTATATCGTGAGACTGATTCATTATTAGGTATTTCCATGTCATCTGGAAATAAATATTTCCAGTAATTTGACGACAGAATTGGAGAAAAGAAATTAGAATATGTATATTTGTGACCTATTTGTTCAATAAATTGGCAAGAGATCTCCGAAACTGAACTGACGGCTTCAACGGCCGGGCTGGGTGGGCGGATATTGCTAAACGCTGGATCACGTGATCGTCTGACGCCTGTCTGGTTTCAGATCTCTCAACCATCTACAGCTTGGATACATCATCCTCGCTAAAAGCAGGGGTATCTCTATCTGTATGATAGATATAGCCCCTGGTCCGCTTGGGCAGTGTATCGGGATCAACGACACACAGCGGCATCCTGTACATATTGACCAATCAGATCACTTAAGCACCGCGACCATGGCGATCGTGACAACAGATTCGAAAACACCATAGCTTGTGCGATATCCAGTGGCAGATGAACTTGCACCTTTTCAACAGCCATGAACATTAATAAATATAAAGGAAACATAGTTTAAAACAAAATCTATTTGAAGAGAAAATAAACCCATTCATCTACCATCAAACATCCAACAAGCCAGGCAAAGGTAGAAAACACCGAAGCTTTAAAGGCGGCCCGCGATGTCAGTGTATCCGACTTCACCTTCCCACTGAAGTGAAGGACTTGAACTGGGTTGAAACGCACGGATTTCTATAAAATTTCACATATGGGTTGAATTGAAACTGGAGGGACGGAAATTACTGATTTGTTCTGTGTATATGCCGCCCGACTGGACTGCCGTATGTCTTGCTGATTTCAATGAGTCCCTACAATGACTTAAGTGATCACAATGACTTTAATTTGCGTGATTTGAAGTGGCGACAGGAACAAAACCATGCAGTCCCGGTGACATGGACAAGCGCGACAGACAGACTGATTTTAAATTTGGATGGCGCTCACTTTATAAAAAGTATGTGCGCCACTATCTGTGCATTGAGTTTGCTTATATGATGAATAAATATATATTAAATACTATACGGTGATTTGGTAAATAAATATATATGTATATAAGCAATTAATCAATATGCTTTTGATCCACAGGAAGGCGATGAAGAAAAGGGACTTATAATACTAAGTGCAATTACACCAGTTATAGATAAATCCAACGACCCTTTAATAAAATCAGGATTAAAAAGGCCATAAAATACTATATGAACCCAAGAAAGGGATATAAACATTATACACAAAATATTTAGAACGTGCCAGAAATGACACAAGCCAATAAGTTTATTTAAAGGACTATTATTGATGATCATACTGTGCTAAGATCAAGTTAAAAATATGTGTATAATAATTTCATGCTCAACAAATCAGATCAAAGACCAACACATGTGATAGAAACACATAACATTAAAATATAAATTAATATGCCCACCAGCCACCAAACCAACCCCGAGGCCAGGCAATGCTGACACCCCAGGTGCAAGCCAAGAGACTAGTAATATACATGACAGTCTACATACTAGACTAACCCCCGGGACCTCCAATGGTATCCCGCAGACCAGCAAGTAGACATTTGTATAGTGCATAACTATATAATGACATATATAAAATATCAATGATCTAATTTAGTTGAACATGAAGCGACGTGTTTTTAATATATAATTTACCACAGCTTTAAATATTTTATCCCTACTCTTTTCGGGCTTTAGAATGTTGTCAAAAGTATGATTAAAAACCCCAACTAAAGTGAGGTCAACAAATAATTGATACCTATGCCTTGTATGTCGTGTACAGTTTAAAAGATAATGTTCAACTGTATCCATAACATTACAGGTGTCACAAAGGCCAGTTGGATGCTGGACAAGCGCGAACTCAGCCGATTTTCTTCATATATTATCTGAACACAGCTTGAAACAATTCAACTTTTCGCCTACCCATGGAGACAATACACTGGATTTAGTTCTCGCAAACTTCAATTTGCAATCGGTGAGTCTTTGTGAGAAAGCTGTGAAATCTCGACACGAAGCTCTGGAAGCACACTTTGTGATCCCAAAGCTCGTGCAACCGAGAGGTGCCGACAGGACTGTGTACAATTACAAGAAAGCGGACTTTGACCACATGCGGCGCCTATTGTCTCTCTATCCGTGGTCTACACTCGAACATATGAACAACGTTAATGAGTGTGCAGAATTCTTTTATGACTATCTGTATCAGGTGATCAATGAATGCGTGCCAACAGTTAAAGTCAAGAATAGACATTTCCCACCCTGGTACGACGGTGATTTGATATGTTTAGCAAAAGACAAAGAAAAAGCCCACAAGAAAGCTAAACGGACAAAACATCCTGATGACATACACTGTTTTTCTGAGCTCAGATCTAGCTGCTTTAAATTACTACAGGACTTTAAATATACTAATGAAATTATGTAAACTAATTAATGCTATCATGGATAATTTCGCAGATTGATAGATGTAATATCTGTCCTGGAAAATCCACTAGCTATTTATTTGCTCGTGTTGATCTGAATCTACGTTACATATAATAACGAATATACTCCCAATCGCCATTTTTATATTATTTATCTGTATGTATCCTCATATACCACAATTCGTGGTCTGAGCGGAATAAAGTATTGTATTGTATTGTATTGTATTGTATTGAGTACATATCCCAAATTGAAAATGAAGTAAATACTGACAGTAAACGGTTTTGGTCTTTCGCTAAAACGAAATGTAAATCTGGGTCAGTTCCGAACAATGTATATTACAAAGACGTGTTAGCAGAATGTCCACTTGATGTTGCAAATGTTTTTTCTACATATTTCAGTAGTGTCTATGACGATACTGACCCAGAACAATATCCTGATATTACCTCTGATGTTAATTGTTCGTTGTCAGACATTAAGGTTTCTTTAAATATTCAGATGTTGTTAGACTTTTAAAAGAAACAAATCCCCGTAAAGCTTGTGGTCCTGATTTAATTTCAGGCATTGTATTGATTGAATGTGCTGAACAACTGGCCATGCCTCTGTTTGTTATGTTTAAGAAATCCCTAGCCACTGGTGTATGGCAGGCGATCTGTTGCAATATTCAATTTTTAATTTTTTATCCTATTAATCACTTTATACGTTCAAAAATCGAGCGGTTTGTTCAATTTTTACGAATATTTTTACGAATATAAAATATATATGTTCAATAATGTTTTATATTTTCAATTCAACCGATATATAGTATATATCGCATTAACCCTAAGTATTCAATGATTGAATATAATTATTCATTGATTTAATACTTATATTCAATGATTGAATATAATTATTCAATCATCGAATATAATTATTTAATGATTGAATATATTATTCAATGATTGAATATATTATTCAATGATTGAATATATTATTCAATGATTGAATATAATTATTCAATGATTGGATATAATTATTCAATCATTGAATATAAGTATTCAATGATTGAAAATAAGTATTCACTCACTGAATATTACTATTCAATCATGAATATTGTATTCAATCATTGCAAACAATAATATTTACATGTTCAAAGGGAATCATGAGATAGCTTTTACTTGACCAATGGCATTTAGGCTTACAAACCGGCCTATAAACGAAGTAAAATGGTGGAGTTGAATAGTCAATCTACCTGGCTAACGTTTTTCAGGTCGGTAGAATCCTTGCTTGAAAGCTGTGAATATGAAGAAATTACGGAGAGGATAAAAGGGGTACTGGGAACTTTATGTTTCAGGACCTCGCCATTCTTGCGACGACCTGAAATGAAAGACGCCCGTCCATTGGCTGTGTTAACTGCCAATGAGAATTGAATATAAAATCCGAACATTGAATACTCCATTCAAAGAATTGAATACTTCATTCAAAGAATTGAATACTCCATTCAAAGAATTGAATATTATATTCAAAGAATTGAATATTACATTCAAAGAATTGAATATTATATTCAAAGAATTGAATATTATATTCAAAGAACTGAATATTATATTCAAAGATCTATTTTTTTTTTAATGATTCATGTTTAGGTAGAATGTCTAGTTGGAATCATTGAATATCGCTAGATGCATGAAATTTTGCATTCAGAGACAGGATTATTATCTTCAAAGAAAGGAGAATTATTTTATTTTTTTTTGTCATAGAATATTTTTAACATTCTTTCCAATACATGCTGGTGTTTTCCCTGATGTTTTTAAAATGGCGAATGTAATTCCTATTTTTAAAGGTGGCGACAAATGTAACGTAGAAAATTATAGGCCTGTGTCACTTTTACCTTTGTTTTCCAAAATTATGGAGAAACTTATACACGAACAGATTTTTAATCATGTAAAGCCTTATTTAACGGAGAGTCAACACGGTTTTTATAAAGGTAGATCTACAGCTACAAATCTGATTGAGTATGTTGACAAGATATCACAAGCTATTGACTCACGTAAACAGGTAGATAGTGTATATATCGATCTCTCCAAAGCTTTCGATTCTTTAAATCATAAATTACTGATACATAAATTAAGAAGTTTTGGTATTAATGGTACTTTGTTACAGTTTTTTGCTTCCTATTTGTCAGACAGAACTCAACATGTTGTTATCAATGGTTTTAAATCCAACTCGATAAATGTATCGTCGGGAGTCCCTCAAGGGTCTATCTTAGGACCTCTTATCTTTATTTTATATGTGAACGATTTGCCACATGGATTACAGTTTTCCCATATATCTATGTACGCGGATGATTCTAAACTTTTTAAGGAAGTTTTAACAGTTACAGATTGTATTCGTTTACAGACAGATATATTTTATCTTGTACATTGGTGTAAACTTTGGAAACTGAACCTAAACATTCTTAAATGCCATGTTATATCTTTCACGACGAAGAAAACCCCTCTACTTTATTGTTATAAAATATTGGATAGTGATTTGGAAAGAGTAGATCAAGTTAATGACTTAGGTGTAATTTTAACTACCGACCTTTCTTTTAAACCCCATGTCGAGAACGTATGTGCTAAAGCTTTTAAGATGTTAGGTTTTATTAAAAGAAGCTGTAAGAGTTTTACCAACCCAGATTCATTCAAATCACTTTATATTTCATTGGTTAGAAGCAAATTAGAGTATTGCTCTGTGGTTTGGTCACCACATACAAAAGAACTGTCGATGGAAGTTGAACGTGTTCAGAAAAGTTTTCTTAGATTTTTGTGTTTTAAAACTGGTACGAATTACTTTGACGTGGGATATACAGGTGTTTGTAAATCTTTTTCGCTTTTAAGTTTGGAAGATAGACGGAAGTATTTAGATCTTTCTTTTCTACACTCTGTTTTAAATAGCCGCTTTGACACCTCTTATGTTTTATCCCAGGTCAACTTTTATGCACCGTCACGTGTTTTACGACAGAGATGTTTGTTCGCACCTCCTAAATGTAGAATTAATCTTAGAAAGAATGTATTTTTACCACGAACTTTAACTTACTTCAATGATATTTCTCTTAACGCAAACGTAGACATATTTACATCAAAGTTTAAATTTAAGAAACAGATTTTAAATGCTTTACAATGTTCATAAAGTTGTTTAAAAATATTGTTTTCTTATCTATATATATTGCATATATGTTTTTACCAAGTGTTTATTTTAATAACGTTAGTCTTAAGGCAAACGTTGACATATTTTTTATAGAAATGGGCTTTTAAGAAGCAGATTTAGATGTTATACCATGTTTATAATTTGTTCAAACACACGCGTATCTTATCTATATGTATATACTAGCATATTATTATATTATTAAGCATTATGCCTTTAATCTCAGTGTCATTGTTTATTATGTTAAATGTTGTATATAGTGTTTTACCTGGTCTATTACTGGGTCTCAGACATGTTGACCTTGTATCGATTAAATAAATAAAAAAATAATATCCATTAATATTTTATTGTTATGCGTGCTTGGATTAAATATTTTACATTCGGTATCAGCGAATAGTTTAGCAGCGAAAGTAAAACTCAAACGTACATGTATTATATACCATCAGCGCAGTTTTTCTAGGTCACGTAACTGGAGTGTGGGCGGAACGCGGTTTGCTATGCAAGTTGGTCAAGGGTTCGCCTTTGGCTCACAAATAGAAACCGCGACGTCGTGAAGATGGGATACATTTGATGACAACCTGAACATTTCAGCATAGCCAGATCTGCACCCCGGCCCTGTCATTTTCTGACAAATAGTTCGCAAAGTAAAACAATTTCACCACGGAGAGAACTGGTTGAAGTCGCTCCGGCAATTATAGATATCATACGTTTCAGGAATACTGACGAATCGCGCTTTAAACACCATCAAAAATATGTTGTCAAGTTTTTAACGGACTATATTCGTGACTACGGTAAAAACAGGGACTAAGGTCAGAAACTAAGGTCACTGAGGTCACATGTTATCTGTAGTTTACTAGTCTTAAGCACAGACCTTGTTATAAACTCGTCTACTCTGGGGCCCGATTTATTGATTTTAACATGCGTAACTAGTGATGAGAACCATCTGGCATGTTTCACTGATGAGATTACATGTGAACACAGAAGATTTATTTAAAGAGATGAATGTACCCGGTACTGATATAGTGTTAATTTATCTAAGAAGAAATGATTGATTTCCACCGTCCAATTGTATAACTCAAGATCAGTTTCAAACAGCTATTAACCCTATCTGATGCAGGCATTAGGGATGGGGTGGGGGGGTGGTGGTGGTGGGGGGAAGAAATGCCTACCCCTCAAATATTTTTTCGTTATCCGTTGAGCTAGGAGCCTGAAACTTACCACACTATACCGTTGGGTCGATGTCTACTAGAAAATGTAAGAAAAATCCAAAATGGACGCTTTGATGATGTAAGTGACGTCATCTTTGAACGATTTTTTTTGGCAGACTTTTTTTTTGTTTTTTTATTTATGTGTTTTCTTTAAAAAATGTGTTTTCTTTGCAAACACTTCATGGTAAATTAGTAGATAATAGCCTCATGTGAAATAAAATAAAGTTTGTGCAATTTTCCTGGAAGAAAAGCATGGCCGCCATGTTGA
>JAVTVY010057180.1:0-31685 GCA_036873755.1 Hanleya hanleyi | reverse complement strand
TACGGAGCCGTGGAAGGGACAGACGTTTTATTTATATTTTCGGTCTTCGGAAAAAAAAAAAAAACGCATGTCCCTTCCACGTCAGTGAAAAGGGAATTTTTTTTTATTTTTCTGGCCGTCAAAATAAAAGTTTTTCTTCTTTTGCATCAACTGAATTATCTCGGGCCCTTAGATAATTGCCCAATGAGAAAGCAGCATAGTGGGCTATGGTACGAGAATCGCAGGCTCTCATTGGTCAATTATCTTGGACCCCGAGATAATATCTAGGGCCCCGAGATAATCAGCCAATGAAAACTTTCCTTTAGTATCGTTTCCTTATAGAATTATCATCCATTTGCGGCGTTGGCCCGCTTCAACTATGATGTGAATGTTTCCCCATAAGTAGTCATTAATGACGGGTATACTTGGCTTTCATTGAACTATGGTATTACCTTCACAGAATAGCAGCACAAAGGCGAAATGGCGGTCGGATGAATAGGGGAGAACAAAAGCGGTTTTCATTGGCTGATTATCTCGGGGCCCTAGATATTATCTCGGGGTCCAAGATAATTGACCAATGAGAGCCTGCGATTCTCGTACCATAGCCCACTATGCTGCTTTCTCATTGGGCAATTATCTAAGGGCCCGAGATAATTCAGTTGATGCAAAAGAAGAAAAACTTTTATTTTGACGGCCAGAAAAATAAAAAAAAAATCCCTTTTCACTGACGTGGAAGGGACATGCGTTTTTTTTTTTTTTCGAATACCGAAAATATAAATAAAATTTCTTTTTCACAAGTTTTGAAAGAAAAAGGAAAAAAAATCTGTTTTCCTAAGGGTGAAAATATAAATAAAACGCATGTCCCTTCCACGGCTCCGTACCACCCGGATCTGACAGACTCTTGAATTCTTCTTAATGGGTTACATACTTATTACTCTATAAAAATTGTTTCTTCCTCTCTTAAGGTGTTAGCAATGACGATTCAATCTTGAGTTAATAACACTGTCAAGTTAAGCGAACAAGTCACTCAAGGCAGAGTTAAAAATGATTACACTCGAAAAGAGTCATTTTGTTTCACTCAATATTTGAGTGGGAACAATTTCCACTTTTACCTGAGTGACTGGAGTGAAATTTCACTGAATTGTTTGTAGAGAGTACTTATTTTCTTCAGGTGGTATGACTTTAGCAGTAACAAGGAACATAACCCTCTTCACTTACCACACGGAGAAGGCATCTTGGAACACAGCCAACAACGTATGTAAGGCAAGTGGAGGAACCCTCGCTAAAATTGACACCGCCGGCATCCATAGAATATTCATGGTAAGTGGATTCATCTTCCATTAGGTCCCGAAAATGTTAATTGTTTCTAGTCGTCGAACTCTTCGATAAAAGCGTAAGTTCACGCGAATGTTTGGTTTGAATTATTTCTAATTTTCGGTTCAAGGCTTTCACTCAAATTTGGCGATAAATGTTGCATGCTGATTGAAAAATACGAGCGTAGCGGGCAAGATCTATTGCGTTACGTTTCGTAACTTGTCTCTAATTCCGTCTTACCCGGGCTAGTGGCCATAGAAACTCCTGCACTTCAAGATCCTCATAATGTTCATATGAGCAGTCACAATCAGCAATACGGATTTGATATTTTGGAAAATTATCTGTCCCGCTGGCATCATTGAGAACTGTTGACCACTTCCCTCTTGCAGGACACTAGCCTATGTTTATGTATACTATGTTTTTCTTCGAATTTAGTGCTAATGCTGTTAATTGAATGATGTTTTTGGATTATGGACGCTGTAATTCTTTGATGGACGACGGCTGAATATTGAATGACGTCTAGACGCTTGTATGACGTCTAGACGCTTGTATTCAATAAGTCGGCCTGTCAAAAACCAAGCCAACAAATGGCCATCACAGGTACCAATATTATTTCCTGATATCTATTATTAAAGTCTAAAAGCCATGGTCCTAACGAAAGCCATAGTCCTGAAAAATTCAGTCTCATCTCGTGGATCACGTATCGGCTACATTTTCTCCCATTGCCAATTAGTGGGCGACTTGCGATCACACACAAAGACATGATCTTTCATAAAAATGACCCCCAACTCGTTACTCCTGGTAACAAAAAGACATTGCCACTTTGCTCCAATGTACCCTTAATGATCAACATCGGCGAGAACGTATTGCTTTCGTCATGCTCATGAATATCATAGAACGATGATTCATATACAAAGCTCCGAGTATACACCAAGTGTCATTTTCACACACCAAGAGGAATACTGAACACGAGTCACGTGACGTTTTCAAATTAAGACCGCTGGAAGTGATGGATTGTCCACAAATTACGAGTAGTTTTTTGCGAACCTTCACATTCGCCTGTATGCCTCGTGATTTTCTCGTTATTGTGAACATACAGTATGTAATTAGAACCATTATAAAAAAGCTGTCTCGATTGTTGAAAACAGTAATTTTTTACTACGAAACTGTTTTTGATATCTAGCACTATGATACCGATTCTTGCATTTCTTACCGGGGAAAGACATGTTAATAGCTTTGAAATCTTGAATTAGTAGAGTTGCTTGAGACATTCAAGAGTAAATATTATATCTTGTCGGGACTTATACTCATGACGTGTGAACTATATTACTATGATTATGATAATAGAACTACATGATCATGACTGTTCAACACGGCATGATCATGACTGTTCAACACGACATGATCATGACTGTTCAACACGACATGATCATGACTGTTCAACACGGCATGATCATGACTGTTCAACACGGCATGATCATGACTGTTCAACACGGCATGATCATGACTGTTCAACACGGCATGATCATGACTGTTCAACACGGCATGATCATGACTGTTCAACACGGCATGATCATGACTGTTCAACACGGCATGATCATGACTGTTCAACACGGCATGATCATGATTGTTCAACACGGCATGATCATGACTGTTCAACACGGCATGATCATGACTGTTCAACACGACATGATCATGACTGTTCAACACGGCATGATCATGATTGTTCAACACGGCATGATCATGACTGTTCAACACGGCATGATCATGACTGTTCAATACGGCATGATCATGACTGTTCAACACGGCATGATCATGACCGTTCAACACGACATTCGTGCTGATCACTAAGAACAACATAGGGTATTTGAGATTATTGATAACGTCAAACAGGGTCGCGGGTGATTCACGAACGTCGGACATTACGACTACGTCCAGCAACATACTCTGGTCGTTTAAATGGGTGGACGCTTGACCAGAAGGGTCGGCGTTATTGTCAATAACAATGCTATCATCTATCTATAAATATATGATAAATATATTATGATATACACATCTTCTTATCGCCCCTGTCTTCAGACCTCGACCCCCATATCAGCCCTCGGACATCGGGAATGTAAATGGGTATACAATAATCTCTATGTATCGGTTTGTCATTATGTATGAATGTACAGATATATAATTATCTTATTATCCCGACCCACGGGGGTTCGCTTAAATAATAAAATCATTAATATATATGTATAAATGTATACAGGAGAGATAAGCCAGATCTGACCCTGGCTCGACAATCTCTCTTTAATTTGTTGTTCGATAAAAGTCTCTCGTGTAGTTTATCCTTCCCAAACTCAGCGTCAGTATCATCATCAATATCAAATAGGCAAAGCCCAGAAACGAACGAAGTATACTTCTTTTGTTCGCTCCTGACTTTTATTTTATCTTATACTCTTTTCGCAAGCTATATATTGTCAATTTCGAAAGCATAGAGAATTATAATATATATGAATAGGCGAAGCCTGGTGCGAGTTCTATTCATCTTCCTATTCCTATGTGGCGTGGTAATTTTTGATGACTGGCAACCCCAAAAAACAAATACCATGAATTCGATGAATGTTTGATGAATCGTGACCATTGTTGTTTACCTGACATAGCGCTTTTCAGTTCCGAAATATGAATTATTTTCAGTATAATCAAGCGTTGAGCCTAAGATAAAGTATGTTGCATACCAGATCGAACATTTAAACCACAAAACATCGGGGTGCTTTTTGATTATATATTAATTTGAGGAATTCATAGAATAATTTTAATTTCATTACATCAGCCTGTCTGCTGTTTAGTGACTACCATGGGTCGTCTTTGTTCAGTAAAATCCACATCAATCTTAAGTTTCCTCATGACATCGATGTCATATTTCACATTAGTTACATTTATCGTCACCCCAAGAATGGTTTTGCAAAGCTTTTGTTCCAAAAGTTCTTGGATCAACGCGATGATGTACAAGGATAAATCATCAATGTTAAGGACAACACTGGTTAGTTACTATCCACACATGTACATTGTGCTTAAATTCTTGTGGGAATTTCTCATTTTCTAAGGATAATATTTGCCAAATTGATCGAAGTCATTATAAGTCAGACTAAGAGAATTCCTATCAATGCTGAGAACAGGAGTGGACAGTAGCAAACCATCATTGTTGATGTTATTCACATTCATAATTTATTCATAACACCGAGAGAAATGGACAATCCAGCAATGAATCCAGAGGATTCTCCTTATGATCCCACAAGGGCATCCTGTTGATTCACCTGGGGATTCCCCTTCGAGCATCATTACGATTCCCCTCTTTCTCTCAGGGTATATAATTAAATTGATGTTGGTTTTGCTGCTGACGTATGGATGTAAAAATATAATCTGCAATAAACATGATAAAGTACAGCTTGATGTAGGCCACGTGTTTGTATTATGAGATTCTGGTTTCATTCAAAATTACACTTGCAACTTGGTGGTCCGTAGATCTAGATCTAGGCCGTAAATCTTGAGTAAATGAATGATATCTGGCAGTTCAGACAATCGCAGTTTCACCGTTTGCTTGGGAATTCCTTACGTGTTCCCTCCCTTTTTTCATGAACTTGACCTATTTTATTACGCAGACGTCAGCGAAATAACTTGAATGGCTTGATTTTGCTACTACGCCGTAGATTTCATTATCTACTGTACCACTCCGTGGTAAATGTTTATTTTCTAATAAATGACCGACCATCTTTTTACGAAACTTCAGATCCTCAAATCCCAATAAATAAGCTTGTTGCAGATGAAAATCTTATTCATGTTTTTCTTGCCGTGGAACTAAATTATAGGAAGTTCTGCCCTGCTGTGCGTGAAGTTTTCGCGAAAAACCGTTGTTGTTGACCGCACTAAACATCTGCGCGCGGATTGCTGAAGTGTAGACGACATTTGAGCGTTTTCACCAAATGTTCTGTATCAGACGGAAGGGAATTCATCCTCGAATTTATTAGCATATTTATGTCTTTTTGTTTCATATCTGTAGCAAATATTCTTAGATTAAATTTCGATACCGTTTTAATTATAGCTAAGATACCCACACTGCCACAAACCCAATATGTCAGCCCTCGTAAAAGTCAAACGATGAAATCGAAACATTATATACTTCACAGTAAATGGATGATTCTCTCTATTTTCACTGATTTATTCTGAGTTTTTGTATCTGTATTTTGTCTCACGTAATGCATGTATGTGATCTATTTAACGAACAGAAACTTGGAGACTGTCGGGGGGGGGGGGGGGCACTCGAATTCTGTTGGTACCGGCTTTTCATGCTGATCATACTGAAACTCAAGAGCTCGATGATTAATAATCATTCTATATTTGTTATCATATTAACTGAAGATAACAGGCACAGAATTAATAAATAATTGACGAATCTGGCTCTGTGGTTCAAACTCCAGCAGAATCCGACTGCCGCTCCAGGTCAGGTCCGAGTTTTTACTAATACCCAGACATGCCATTGAGACAGGCTTGATGGGTTAACGTGTTGGATAAGGGATGTGTTTCTGTAATGTGCGAATTTCATGTGTTTATTTCATGGACGTAACAACGGATCTTTCTCATGGTAATTATAAGTGATAATGATGATACTGACGCTCAGCTGAGGAAGGATAGGCTACACGAGAGACTTTTATCGATCAACAAAGAGACACTTACTAGTCGATGTCAGGTCTACCTTAGTTCAGTTCAGTTCAGTTGGTACGTCCCTCCTCTGTAAAGGAGCACCTCCGTAGGAGTACATATTTCCACAATGAATATTAAAGACACACACGATACGAAAGGAATGTTAAAAACACGCCACACCATAACACAAGGCACAATGGAGGAGTCGGGAGTCGCCAGTTCATGCAGTTTGACGAAACGATGTCCACATGTAGTAGGATTTGAATAGAATTGATTTAGGAATTCAGTTAGTCTATTGCAGTTGATTTAGAAGCTCGGATCACGGTGATGGAGAATATAGGTATACCGCCTGATCATCCTCTCCACCGAAGGCAGACAAGAACATTCTCCGAGGAAGTTCAGTGGATTCAATATGAATGAGGCTAGATGGTCAGGAACCGATGAAGCGTTGAGAGCAGCTGCACCACACTCAAAGCATAAGGTGAAGGCAAGGAGATACAGGAACTTGGTGCGTATTTTTTTATAAAGCGCCACAGGTGACGAGAAAATGCGTTCTGTTGTCATTGCTCTGAAAGCAAAGCTGGCACATGGCTCTCACTGCATGTTGATTGAATATTGCACGGTTGGCTTGCAAGACGTAGCACCCGGTCAGGAGCCTTAACCTAATCGGTGCAGAACGAACGTCCGCCACATTTGAGGTGTTGGATTTCACAGTTGGATGAGGAGAGCACAGGTCAATCGAGGTGTCAGCTGGCATCAGATGTTTCAATGAAGGATATAGCTGTCCTCTAATCAGAATCCTTTTTGTCCAGTAGGCCAGGATAGCAGATTTAGCTATACGCTTCCAAGATGTTTTTGATGGCGTCTTCTGCAGGAGTTGATGGAGCGACGGTAGGTCGTATATGGCGAGGACACTTCGCATCTCGGAGAACCAGCTCTTGTCGTTGAAGCCTTTTGTGATGGTTTGTCTAGTGCAGATTTCATGCAAAACGAATTTCCACCAGAATAGATATTTCTCAGAAGTGTCAACCGTCGAAGATGAATCCGGTCCCCATAGGCAGGCAGCCAATGAGAATATAGACTGCAGGTTGGGCCACACGGCCCGGTAGAGACAAGATTTGTTTTAGAGCCTTACCATAGAAGAGATCCAGGAGCTGGGTCAGGTAGAGGGTCTCGACGCCGTGCAGTAGGATGGGTAGGACATAGGTCCCCAATAGGTGATGTGCGGTTACAGGATTTAACCCTACCAGGCCTGGGGGGGGGGGCCATTATGGCCCCCCCTACCAAACTTTCTGCACTATCTCCGGAACGGCAAAAAATGGAGAGCTGAATAGTTTAGTGACTTTATAGTTTATCTTATTGGGGTAATTTTGAGCCTATTTGCATAACCCCCCGAGCAGAGGATCATGGGTAAATTCAAGATGGCGGCCACGTGGGGTACCAGAAAAGTGATGTTTTTGTCATATTTCTTCAAAATTTCTGCTTTTCCGCGATGAAAAGTGGGCAAAAACTATTTTATTTCATATCACATTAATATTTGCTAATTTTTCATGCAGCTTTTGTGAAGAAATTACAAAAATAAAAAATTCGGAAAATCTAACTGAAAAATCGACCAAAAAATGCCGTTTTTGAAAATGACGTCACTGTGACGTCATCAAGGCGGCCATCTTGGATTTTTTTACATTTTCTGGTACAGCTTGACCCAAGGGTATAGGGTAATAAGTTTCAGCCCCCTAGCTCAAGAGGTAAACAAAATAATTAGGGGGGGCCATTTCGGCCCCCCCCCAGGCCTGGACAGGTCCCAAAAAGCCCAGGCCAGATAGGGTTAAGCCGTTACTACCGTGTAATCCAGGAGTCCTTAGGGAATACATCGCACGTCTAGCTTTCCTGGCGTTATCCTCAATGGATGGACGAGCCTTCAGGATAGAGCCGCCCCGGTGTAGACCTAAATGAACGGCAGAGATAGCAATGAACATGACACCATCGAGAGAGACCTCTTAATCGGCAGATTTCTCGGAACACAAGATCGCACTATTTGATGGTTGAAGATCATAGTGTTGGTCTTTGCTATAATTAACTGCAATATCCAGCAGGGTTTGAAGGTTGAATGGTTGCAGGCGTTGAGACATACATCCCCAGCGCATGCAGGGGCTGGACAGGGGAGCACACCCACCGGAGTTCCGTGGCCACAGTGGGTGAGTCTGTTGAGCAGGTCATTGATATACACCTTGTACAGATCCGTGGAGACGATGCCCCCTTGGCGCACCCCCTGCTGGATGGTGACTGGATCGGACAGGGATCCCTGCCATTTGATCTTGGTCTGAGCTCTGGTATGAAGATCTGAAATAGTTAGCCACATGGAACCTTGGACGCCGGCTAGATACAACTATCTGAGAAGAATGGAGCGATCCACCACATTTGAGTTTATCCTGGAACGGATTACGCGTTCAACGACTTTGGTGACTAGAGATGTAACAGTTATACCACGATAGTTGGCTGCTTGTTCTTTCCTTCCTTTTTTCTTGATTATTGAAGTGAGTACCCCAGTCTTCATGTCTGCTGGAAAGTAACTGTAATCCAGGATGGCATTAACCAACGCTTTAAGGGATGCAAGGACTATGAAGCTAGCAAATCTCAGGTGTTCAGCAGTCACACCCGAACAGTCTGGAGCCTTGTTGCGGCCAAGTTTTAAGATGGACTGTTCTATTTCGGCAGTAGTTACAGGTGTATGATCATTTTGCATACGACAAAGTTCGGTAATCAAGATTTCGTCAAACTGGGCTTCAACTTTGAGACGACTATTGTAGGAAGAGTTTTTTGACGGAGTGGAAATCTGCGTAAAGTGAGAATGTCATCCTTCTAGGATCTGGTCACTGGAGTATATGTGGTCACCCCTATGAAGGGTGTTAAGATCAACATTCTTAGATTTCCTTTGCTGACGGACTAGTTTGAAGAATAACTATTTGTCTTTGGAGTCTGCCTCCATTAATGTGGCAAGCTTACGGTTTTATCTTTCGGTTGCGGTCGGTCGTTGTGTCGGTCTAAAAGATATCTTGACATCTCGGCGCTATTGAGTGGCGGGATGCTGAGGCTCACGTGGAGAACCAGCACTCTTCCACGTCCAGTGAGCTTTCTTGGTTGCTGCGACAGCAGCTGCGAACACCGCTGAACAAAAATGTGAATAAAGTAGTCGATGGTAGAATGGCGCCCCTCCCATTTGTATGCCCAAAGGTTGGGCCGGAGTTTTGATAAGCGAACCCCAACTCACCTAGGAACAATAGCAGATCTGTTTTTCTGTTGGAGATACAATCTGTGGTTAGATGACAGTTGACATCGCCTGCCAGCAAGATACAGTGTGACGGGCTGTATTTGGTGACCAGTTCATATAACTCGTCGAGGACATCCTGGTAAGCAAGATCGAAGGCTGCACTCACGCGAGTTGACATGTATGCTGAGACTAACATAACAGGAAGTGGAGAGGTGGAGATAGAGATGGCTTGAATTCTGCGGCTTCCATCCGGGATGGTCCAGTGCCTTTTTCCATAAGATTGCTGCTCCGTCATAGCCTGTTGGTTTATGTTTTGAGGGTGTAGGATCACTGTCGTCGACGCACTTTAGTTCCGCTAAAAATTCTTTAAGGATATCATGCTGGAAATTAAACAGCCAATGTTCCTGGAGACAAACGAGGTCAGCCTTTCTCAGAACGACATGAACAGCCCCGCTGTTGGTAATGATGTTTTTACAGTTGAAAGATGCTATATTTAGAACCTGGGGCAGAGATATCGACAATTTGGAAGACTGCGAGGTGACTAGACTTGCTGTTGCTACGTTGGTGGACTTTGCTGAAGGCGCAGATCTAAAAAAGACTTCTGAATGGAAGATACAAGTTGGTTGTCGCATGCTGATTGATTGTCATAGTCCAGGGTTTCAGGAATCTGAACTCCAGGCCGGTTTAGCTGGATAAGACGAGTAACTGAAGATTGAGCAGGATCAGTTATGATGTAGTCACCTGGGAGATCATCAAGGACTACTGGCTCAGAGGAGACAACTAGATCCGGAACAGATGGTTGTAACTCACAAGGGGGAGAATCCAGTCTTGCTTCAGCGGCAGAGGGAAGTTTACACGTTGAGTTTGAATTTGTAAAAGGCTCGGCAGGTTTGATGACTTATTTCATGTAACAGGCCCTGCTGGTTTACTGGAAGGGGTAGGCACTGGTGCTGTACAATATGATGGAGCTCTGAATTCCGGTTGCATTGAGGTAACAGGAGTGTAAGGTTTGGAAATTTGACTAGGCTTATAAGGTACATGATGACCTGTCTGGACATTTGGGCTGTGGTAGAGGATTGGATGATGACTGGGAGCCAGATCTGGAGTCGTCCTTGGAAGACTGGTATACGCTGAAGGAGCCGGATATGGGTATCCAACTGGACGAGGAACCGGATATGGGTATCCAGCTGGACGACTCTGCAGGAATGGATGTGAAAGGGAATATGGAGTCTGAAAAGCTAGGCCGGGATTCGTGTAGGGCAAAAATGTGTAGAATGGCTTGGGACAACAGGATGACTATGAAACTGCAGTGTAGGCTGGGAATGTTGAACATGTGGCATGGTAGGAGCCGAAGGACTGATACTTCTGGTTTCCAGATGAGTGATACGTCGTTTAAGTCTTCAGTTTCTATATTCTGGATACGTTGTTAAAGGTTTGATATGTCCATATTTGAATTTACAGGGAAAGTGGAGTTTGCAGGGACACTGAAGTTTGCCGGACGCTGTGACGATACAGACCTATGGTGCGAATCGGAGTTGTTTTGGTCAGATTCAAGTGCTAGGACTCTCAACCTTAAGAGTTTGTTTGGGTTTTCAAGTTCTTCAATGCGTGCTTCAAGCTTTGATATGTATGATTGGGCCGCAGACAGGTCCCTTATGGTGTGACGAATATTAGCTTCCTTTTTCTTTATATCAGCTTCAGCCTTCATTAGTTTGCAAAGACAGGCGATACAGGATTTCGACGATATGCACTTGTACCTCAGTGGGTGAAATGGAATCTGAATGGGCTGGATCTGGATTTTGTGCTGATATAGCTAACGTGGAGAACATACACTGTCCACAGGACGGGCACACAAAGTCATCAGAAGTAGCGTCGCAAAAGGAGTGGTGAAAAATGGCTTGACATGTTTTGCAGGTAACAGACTGACCACCGGATCCTATAGGCTGGTCACAAAATTCACACGTCAAACAAAACGGCAAGGAACCTGGTGAATGGGATTCTTCTGCCAGGATGGACTGTGTGAGACTGGAGTCAGAAGATGGAATTCCTGTTGGAACGACAAGATCTGAACGAACAACAACCCTGGATGGTTTGGCTGGAGGTTTACATATCGAATTCTGTATGCTGTTGGAAGAAAGAGGGATTGTCACAGGTGGACATTCAGGGGAGACAACTAAAGCACCGGATGACACAACTTTGATGGATGGGGTAACCAGCGCCGGGGAGGAACCAACGGCATGGATGGCATGACTGGGATGATCAGATAGCGCATCATTCTCGTTTTCAATCTCTAGGATATCTAGGGGGATAACTTGGCACATCTGTAATGTATCCAATGCAGACCGTTGCCACGGAAAGCTGAACGAGTTACACAGTTCTTCTTGCATTTTGTGCACTGACTAGAAGATTTAGATTGAGATTGACTTTGAGGTCTACGTTTAACTTGAGTTGAAACTTGAGGTGCTGTAGTTTTCTGGTGGTAAGTAGATTTCGAAGATTGTCTAGTAGCCGGTAATGTCGAGGCTGAAGATGGGCTATGAAGACACTGGATGAGAGCAGCTTGGAAAAGAGCTTTGTCTTTTGTTCCAACTAGATAAGTCGAGACACACGCCGTTTATGGGTATTATGCCGTCAAGGATATGTTTAAAATCTGCTTGAAAAGCATACGGAGATCTGCCATTGATGAGCAGACAGTATGTTGTATGGTGAGAGTTTACCGAGTATGACTGCTCAGAGCATAGAATTACTCTGTAAGTGACTTGGGGTTCAATATCCTAGGTGTCTGTTAACCTCTGGGTTTTTACAGAGCCTTTATCCGTATGATAGTTCATGTTTACGTTGTATAGCGCTTTACGAGGACGCAGTACATTGCAGCGTCAGCTTGAATGACAATGTCTCCCGCCCCGTATATTTGATCTGTGAATTAGCAGGACGGTTTGCAGCAGCGAGCAGGATTTTTTCAACATTTAGGTCAAAATTTGCTTTGAATTTTTTTGCATTTTGTTGCACTGGTCTAGTGGAGCTGCAGGTTATAGGGTTTGCACTAATTGGTATTAGATGCGCTGCAGGAAAGTTCGGAAGCTGGATTCAGACATACTGATATTGTCCAAAGCCGCAGAAGCTGAAGCTGGATTCAGATGCAACATGCAAGCACGGGTCAGAATTATTCATTAAAAGTTAAGTGTTCAACAGTTCATAGAACGATGTTTAAAATGAAATAATTCATACTGTTTTTAGTTCATGCAAGAGGATATAGTTCATGCGCGCCAGGAAGAAATCACTGCTTGGAGGTTGCTGAATCTGGCGAGTTGGCGTGTTTGCATTTTTTTTTAAATGTTCAGGATTCACGAGTACATAACACTCGTAATCAGCGGTTACGGCTGGATAGAAGTCATAAGACGAGGCACTCTCAGGTGCTAAATCTCTCGAGCTTGGTTATAAATCAGGTGAATTGTAAAAAGTTCATTGGGAAGTTCAAATCATTGGAAGCTCAAATCAGACAACACAGGTTTTCAATATGGCGTCGTGGAAAACTGGGCGACTCCTCGACATCACAGACAAAGTTCAAAGTTGGTGAGAAACGTGTAAAAAGGATATACAGCGCCCTAAACTAGTCTAAAAAAGTCTAAAACATAACAGCGACAAGACGAGCGACACTTTTACAACATCAGGACTGACATTAACTAACTAAAAACTGGATAAAAACTTGTGCTGGTGCGGAGAAAACTAAAAAGGACGTCCGTGCAGCTCGACGTCCGTGCCCGTGAATATACATCTATAGTAATTCTATTATTATTTGAACGACCCCCCGCGTCCCAGACCAGCAATTAATTGAACCAGAGAGGTGTAGGACAGAAAAAATATATATCGTATCATCATATATAATATACCGATACAGAAGATATACCACACTGCTAGAATGACTCATTTGCTGTGGTGCATATGATCCATATTGAAGAACTTCAAACTTTTACAGGATTCCCGAGATTTTGTTCATCTGGACGGGTCTATGTTGGAGTTTGGGAAATTATAGCAACTGGAAATGGGACTGGCTTGACGAGCCCAATTCACCGGAATCCCAACACTGTTTAATGGCAGGCTCAGACAACCGATGGTATTCATCTTCTTGTCGTGCAAAATTGCGATTCCTGTGTGAAAATATTAAAGGTAAGGAGTTGTGTCTAAATTTATATCCGTTTTCACATGAAACCTGTGTTATACAAGCGACTGTTATATACCGATAGTGGGTAGTGTTGTGTGGGGGATACTATGTATCTATTCACCAGAAAGTGACCTTCGTGCAAGTCCAACAGAGGGTACCATGTGCGCCTATGTGTCTGCTGTCGATGAACAATAGTTGGGTGAACATTGAAGTTTTATAACAACGGGAGAACAATTAACCATAAAACGTGAACTTACCCGAGGAATTAGCCCCTGTTGTCCGGTGATCAGCTTGTATTCAACATCTGGGTAAATGCACCGATGTATGAGCCGTTCTTTAAGGTCGGAGGTATGGAAATCTGCTATCGATAAGTATAATCACCCTGGTTTCACTTTTACGAAATGTTCTTGCAGTTTTATAATAATTGATTGAAAAAAAAAATTTCAGGAAAATATTTCTCAAATATCAACTGGTAACTATTATCTTGCTAATATTCTGGAACAATGGAATAACTCATTATGTAAACTACTTGCCACGGCCTTTGGTACTTACCGGGAGTTACGTGCACAATGGCGCCTCTATCCGAACAATGGCGATAAAACCCTTTGACCACTTTAGTAGATAAACTAAATAATACATAGAAATATCGTTCTCATGTGAAATAAAGTGGCACCTACGGGCATATAAGGCAAAAGAAACGAAGAAAAACGACGAAAACACAACATTTGAGTCACATTCCCATCGCCGCCAGTTTGAATTTAACCATGACCCTCTGCTTGAATGCGTAAGCAAATAGGCTCAAAATGATTCAAATACGCTAATCTATAAAGACACGGAGTTGAGGTGGTCCACCCAACCCCAACTCAGATCTAGTATGGTTAACTCAGGGAGTCACATTCGACGAGAGCTGATTGGTTCTTTTTGTGCTTTATAAATCTTTTGCTTGCTGGAAACCGAATCCTCGCTATTCACATAATCCCCTTTCAGATATCTAAGAACGGATTTCAGGTACAATGTACTTCTTTCTTGCTCATTATCCGAGTAAACATATTCGAAGTAAATTGTGTTGTGTTTATATCAGATTATCATTTACTAATTTATGATGCAGTTTTTGCGAAGAAAGTCACATAAATAAAAAAATCGAAAAATCTGAACAAAAAATCGGTTTAAAAAAATGCCTTTAAGGAAAATGACATAAATATGATGTCATCAGAGAAACCAGCTTGGATTCTATTACATTTTCTGGAGTTTGACTCAAGGGTATAGTGTGGTAAGATTCATTCCCCTGGCTCAAGGTCTGGCCTGGATGGGGTTAAGGCTTAGCAATACCATCCGAAGCCGCTAGCTGGGACAGCGCATGCGAACTCGCGGTAAATTCGCAGAACCGACGGTTGGAGCCCAGCAAATGAGATCGTATTACATCAAGTGTACATGTATCTAGCTGGATTTCATTTGCATACAGGTTAGCTCTAAATTTCCAATAAACGTGGAATCTTTGGTCGATATCTCGATAAAAGTTGTAAATATATGCATGAGTTGCTACATGCATTTGCCATTTTCTTCATATTTGACTTATCTGTATGTCCACCTTTTCTCCACACAGGGGAATGCGTGTTTCGGAAAAAGAAAAGGAAATCTTTGCGCTCATCCAAGCATCTGTCGCCTGAAATAATTAAGGAGACAACGGCAGAGGACTGTACAGAAGAATGCAGAGTATTGGAGCAAGGGGTCATGGAGTGTTGGGCCGTTACATTTAATATCGGCTCGTCAGTCGTTGACACCCAACGCTGTACAGTTTTCTATGCGACTAACCAGTTCATTCCATCAAATGAACAACTGTGGATCGACAACGATGACTCGTACCTCTATATCAAGATATGTCATGAAGGTGAGTTGACTGGATAGGGATATTAATCCTACCAGGCTCCCCGGGGGGGGGGGGGACAAAATGCCCCCACCCCCCCTATCAAACCTATGGCTCCTTCGGAACGACAAGAAATTGAGAACTGACACTCCGTGACTAGTTTATCTTATTGGGGTCATTTTGGAGCCTATTTGCATAACCCCTCAAATAGACGACCATGCGTAAAATCAAAATTACTGCTTTTCCGCACTGAAAAGTGAGCAAAAAATATTTTATTTCACATCACATCAATATTTACTAATTTATCACGCAGCTTTTGTGGAGAAATTTGAGAAATGAAAAATCTGACCGAAAATCCACAAAAAATGACGTTTTTGAAAATGACGTCACTGTGACGTCATCAAAGCGACCATCTTGGACTTTTTTTGCATTTTCTGGTAGAGCTTGACCCAAGGGTATAGTGCGGTAAGTTTCGGCCCCTAGCTTGAGGGGTAAGAAAAATAATTAGGAGGGGCGGAAATGGCCCCTTCCCAGGCCTGGACAGGTCCCCAAAAGCCCAGGTCAGATATGGTAAACGCAGCCGCAATATCAATAATACCGTTTAGGGTATAGGATTTGGTGTTTGGTTTATAGAATATCTATACCTATCTATACAAATATACGTTGGAAATTCGCACAATCTTACCAACAGTGGTTGAGCCAGTCCCAAGGTGTATTCCGTGCCACGAAGATCTCACAGAGAAACATATTCTTATAGATTGTACAGATTTTAAGATTGTAAGAGATTCTATTTATCGAGCAACTAGGCCCCTACTTTGGAAGATTTATTTAGTCGGGTGAAAGAAGACTGTATCGTCGCTAAATAGCTGAAATATTGCTGAACGCGACGTTAAACCTTAATTCTCTCTCTCTCTCTCTCTTTACCCCGTGCATCCCTCTATCTTTTGTTGATAAGTCTCTCATTTTGTTGCTGAGCCGTATCACATCTCTGCACACCAAGAGATATTTTGTGTTTGTATTGAGAGAGTGCCATACTGGTATCATTCATTACATAAATGAAATGTATAATGTACGATTGACGAAACTGCAAAGATATAAACTAAATTGTGTGACACTTTTCACGTAAATAACAACACGCATAATAATGTAACAGCTCATTACATTTGTGCTACCTGTGGATGACATTAGAGTTGGAGCTGTTTGTGAAAAACGGAAAATGGATCGAGGCTTGTATTTATGGGTTTTAATAAGAACCTTTTTAATTCAGTTTTTAGGGCCAATAGGTGGTCAGCGAAGATATGATATTTGCCTACAGCAGTTAACCTTGGAATAACCGAAAATGATACCAAGATTGTACACGTGGTGGCAACATAACCATGATCACCTAACTATCTGACTTGTGCTGTTGAAACCTGTCCAGGCCTGGAGGAGCATTTCGACCCCCCTAAATATTTTTATTCCCCTTTGAGCTAGGGTGCTGAAACTTACCACACTATACCATTGGGTCTAGCTCTACCAGAAAACGTCAAAAACAAATCGAACATGGCCGCTTTAATGACGTTACAGTGACGCCCTCTTTTGAACAGACATTTTTGGTCAATTTCCGATTTCTTTATTTTTCTGTGTTTTATTTGCAGAAACTGCTTGATAAATTAGTAAGTAATAGTCTTATGTGAAATAAAATAGATTTTTTTCTCCATTTTTCCTGGCAGAAAAGCAGGAATTTTGAAGAAAAATGACAAAAACATCACTTTTCTGATACCCAACATGGCTGCCATCTTGAATTTATACATGATCCTCTCTCTGCTCGAGGGTTATGCAAATATGCCTAAAATGACCCCAATATGATAAAATAAAATGTCGCGGAGGGTCAGCTTTAAATTTTTTGTCGTTCCGGAGATAGGGGAGAAAGTTTTGCAGGAGGGTATAATGCCCCCCTTCCCCCGGCCTGGTTGAGTTCATCTATACACACATGAACGACGACATGCTTTTGTTCATCTTCACTGCTCATTTCCGCACTGCACGCTTGAAGCGAGGCGCAAATAGACAGCGAGATTGAAGCGATATGCAAGGGGTGAGAAAAATTGACGTCGACTGAAAAAGAAACTATATGACTCTACAGGAAAGTTTCACTCGGCACCTCACATTTAGACCCGAGAATACGGTGGATTCTCGGACGTGGCATTAGTATCTCAGCCGCGCTTTATTGCAGCTGTTTATTCCGAAGCAATGAAGTATCCACACGGCCCCCATCACTGGTTTAAGCGGGAATGCAGTCAAGGTGGAGAGGAAGTCACGAATCCCTAGTATATCCATCTCCGATAAAATTCACATGGATTGTCTCAGCCAATCAGTAGTCTTCTGGTTGCAATTTTCGCGAAATTGATGTCATATTCTCTTTACAAAGCACAGTAGTATATAAACGGCGAATTGACACCAATTTAGGGGCGATAACTCTGTTTGAACAATTCCTGGTTTTCTCCCCTAATTCGCACATTTCTGCCCCTAAATAGGCCTCAATTTTCCCTTTTCATTCTTATCAAATTGACGTCACTATGACGTCACATCCGGTCAAGTAGCATCCGGCTCACAGGTCATATCCGAGTCAAAATGTCAAAGATCACTCTCGGTCACGTGACGGCCCAGCAGCAAGATGCCTTCACCTTCATCTACCCCATGGGTCCATTCTAGCGCACTGGACAATGTTAGTCCCAATGGGGAACCCACTCATGGACATTTGTGGTATGGGGTGTTGCTTTTTTGTGTCTCGAGCTGTAGAACACGATGGAAGGGGTCTCGATGCCATGCGTTGAATTGTTTTGAAAAGTTACTGTGCGCATGCGCACTGGGCAGGTAGCGTTGAGGTGGACGTTTTGGAGCCTAGGTGGACCCATAATGGTCCGATTGGGTCGTGTGAGGTGCCATCGTGAAGCACTCGTGGAGGAGCGTCCAACTAGATGGGTGAGGGATGGAACTGATGTCATTTTGCGCATGCCCAGACAGGAAATTATGGGAATAGGGCATTGGGAGAGACGTTTTGGGGTCGAGGTGGACCATCCCTGGTCCGAATGGATCGTGGCAGGTATCAGTGTGACGCTCTCGTGGGGGACCATCCGACTGGGCTAGTGTGTCGTCCGTGTTCATTATTCTGCGTATGCGCAGTCTGGCCGTAGTATAGAAAGCAGGCATTTTGGGGTTTCGTGGGGTCTGTTGAGTGATTGGTCCAAATGGACCGTGTGAGGTGTCATCTTGAAGCTATGGTATTTGAATGGACGTTTTGGTGTAGCGACGGATCAATGGTGGTCCGATTTGGCTGTATGAGGTGTCATCGTGGAAGGAACGTTTTGGGATCGAGGTGGACCCATAGTTGTGCGAATGGGTCGGGGAGGGTATCCACGTGAAGCGCTCATCTCGGCCGATCAAGTCATGGACTTTCACAGAAAATAAAACCTCCGAAACTCTCCTTTCTCTACTACTCCTTGATCGGCTTGGAGGGGCAATTCACATGGATACTCTCCCTGACCCATTCACACCACTACGGGTCCACCTCGACCCAAAAACGTCCCTTCCGATGCCCTTTTCCCACAATTCCCTGTCTGCGCATGCACAGAATGTTGAAAACGGACGACACACTAGCCCAGTCGGATGATCCTTCACGAGAGCTTCACGATTACATCTCATACGGCCCAATCAGACCAATATTGGTCCGTCGCGACCCCAAAACCTCCATTCAAATACCATAGATTCAAGATGACACGTTCATCACACGGTCCATTTGGACCACGGATGGACCCTCAATCACTCAACAGACCCCCACGAACCCCAAAATGCCTGCTTTCTATATTACGGCCAGACTGCGCATGCGCAGAATGATGAAAACGGAGGACACATTAGTCCAGTCGGATGGCCCCACACTAGGGCTTCATAATAATAACTTCCACGACCCATTCGGACCACGGATGGTCCACCTCAACCCCAAAACGTCCCTTCCAATGCCCTTTTCCCACAATTCCCTGTCTGCGCATGCGCAAAATGACATTAGTCCCACCCCACACCCATCCAGTTGGACGCTCCCCCACGAGTGCTTCAGGATGGCACCCGACAAGACTCAATTTGACCACTATGGGTCAACCTAGACCCCAAAACGTCCACCCCAGCGCTACTTGCCCAGTACTTGCTACTTTTCAAAAAAAAATTCAACGCATGGCCTCGAGATCCCTCCCATCGTGTTCTAGAGCTCCAGATAGAAAAAACAAGGGGCCACTCCCCATACCACAAATGTCCATGATTGGGTTCCCTAACTGATTGGGTTCCCTGATTGGGACTAACATTGTCCAGTGCGCCAAAATGGACCTATGGGCAGTCACGTGACCGGAAGTGACATTTGACCTTTGACCCGGATGTGACCTGTGACCCGGATGTCACGTGAACGGATGGGACGTCATAGTGACCTCAAGTAGTAAAAGGGGAATTTGCGGCCTATTTAGGGGCAGAAATGTACGAATCAGAGGAGATAACCAGGAATTGTTCAAACAGAGTTATCGTGCATAAATTGTTGTCAATTCGCCGTTTATATACTACTAAGCTCTTCTGAAATGTTACGAACGTATTTCATATTTTGTATATTTATCATCTCATCAAGCCTATTCATACAGAGAAGACTGAAAGCAGCTACTGTAAATACATTTACTGTGATTTCTAAACTGTGCCTTTTTCCCCGCCAATAACATGGATGGTACCCCTCGAGAGCTTCACGATGACACCTCATACGACCCAATCGGTCCAGCATTGGTCCGTCGCGATCCCAAAACGTCCACTCAAATACCATAGCTTCGGGATGACACGTACCCCACACGGTCCAATTGGATCACGGATGGTCCCTCAATCCCTCAACAGAACCCTACGCACCTCCAAAACGCCTGCTGTCTATACTACGCCCATATCTCCCACGATCCATTCGGACCACGGATGGTCCACCTCGACCCCAAAGCGTCCCTTCCAATTCCCTGTCTACGCATGCGCAGAATGACGTCAGTTCCACCCCACCCCATCCGGTTGGACGCTCCCCCACAAGTGCTTCACGATGACACCTCACACGACTCAACCGGACCATTATGGGTCCACCTAGAGCCCAGAACGTCCAACCCAGCGCTACTTGCCCCGTGCGCATGCGCACAGTAACTTTAAAACAAACGCATGGCCTCGAGACGCGTCCCCTCGTGTTCTACAGCTCTAGGGTGCACTTCAGAGATTCTTCCATTCGGCATGGAATAGACTATGGGTCCGTTTTTCGGCCACCAATTATCGTAAAATTTTCAACCCAAATCAATATAATGTATATATTTTCTGAAAGAGCGTGATTAAACTATCATTTTAAGACATAGCACTGCTATGTTATAGAAAAATGAATCTCAAACATTCCCTTCCGGGCTTGCTTCATGTTTCATAGAAAACCCCTAAAAATGTCGAAAATGGTCAAATTCGGCTCAATTTCCAGAAAAATCTGTAGGAGCGATTTCAGTTAAACTTCTTACTCACCTCCCCTGGTCCGGTCTCAACTTAAAAAGGCAAAAAAAGTGGAGGTCAACCTGCCAGTTTTTTGTCAGATTTTCTTCTCGTAAATGAGTGAAGATTTTTAGGCACATCCAAGGGGCATAGCTGAGGCAGGACAAAATTTACTCCATGATCCCGATCAGCGCGTAAGCGGAGCCAGCCATCGATTTGTACATGCTCGTTTGCAGCGTTGATAATGCTGAATAGGATGGTATTATAGATATAAGCTATTAAGAAGACAAGAAGAATTATGATATAGCAGAACACGTATTATCGTATTATGAAATCAGACAGAGGCCATTACTACGAAACTCTGAAGGGCCACCTTAAGGGGCAGGGTGTTTTTTGCGAAATTAATTATTCACGTTTATCGTAATCTGGGAGTGTTTGCGAGTATGGCGGTATACAACACTTGCTAGTTATACATATTATTGTGGGAAATCCGATCGATAACTTTCCCCCTACCCCATCTTTGTTTTGATCACTTTTGCCAATTCTAACAGGATTTTCGAGAACAATACTCCAAATTAACCTATTTGTTCTTAATAATGGGCATCCATTCGACAATGTGAAGGCCGTGGTTGCCTTTTCGCTTTCCAATGATACCAGGAACGCGGGGGAAATGCAAATAAGAGATGTAACCAAGTCAAATTATTGGTAAATTTGCACTAAATTTTCGCCTAGAAACATGGGAAATGCTGCAGAAACTTGAGAAATAATTCATAAAACCCCAATAATATCAATCCGTTCCATCCTTTTGGACTGTAAATGGGTTCTGTTGTAAAGAAAATAGTTCTGGCAAATTTGTATCATTCTGATATGACCGGGTTCTGCCATAATATCTACCGAAATCTCATCCTGTATAGAATACAGTATGCAATAACTTCGGTAGTATACTAATGGACACACTGTGGATTATTTTGATCGAACGCCTGGTCTTCTTTCCACCGGGCTCTGAAAATAGCGCTTTAGATGTAACTAGGATGTCAAAATTAAACAATCTGGCGTAATGACACATCTCCGCTCCGTAATGGAGTCTACATTGAGATAATGCATAGACTCCACTATTATGCCTTAAGGGGGCAGGGTATTTTTTGCAAAATTAATTATTCACATTTATCGTAATCTGGGAGTGTTTGCGAGTATCGCGGTATACAACACTTGCTAGTTATACATACTATTGTGGGAAATCCGACCGATAACTTTCCCCCGACCCCATCTTTGTTTGATCACTTTTGCCAATTCTAACAGGATTTTCGAGAACAATACTCCAAATTAACCTATTTGTTCTTAATAATGGGCATCCATTCGGCAATGTGAAGGCCGTGGTTGCTTTTCCGCTTTCCAATGATACCAGGAGCGCGGGGAAAAAGAGCAAATAAGAGATGTAACCAAGTCAAATTATTGGTAAATTTGTACTAAATTTTCGCCTAGAAACATGGGAAATGCTTCAGAAACTTGAGAAATAATTCATAATAGAATACAGTATGCAATAACTTCAGTAGTATACATGGGGTCTAACCGCGCGACAGTGCATTCCGGACGTTGCTGCTCTCCGAAGCGAGGAACCTGGTCTACCGTAGGTTGGTGTCCCCGTCAAACATTTATTTGGTGAATCTGTTGGGGATTTGGTATCGGTGAGAGTATTTATTCAAGGCGTAAAATGTGTATGAATTACTTGTAGGCTGCCGAAACCACTGTTGAGCGCCAGTTTCCTCAGAATCGCGAATGCGCAAGAAATTGAAGCTCTTTCACATCAAAAATTGCCGTTTTAACCAAAGATATTCCTCTCTTAACCTGAGTTATATCTATGGCACTTTATGTTTGATGTTAGCTGATGTATTCCTCTTCCCAATTTCGTTACTGTTCAGATTCATCGATAAATTAGTATTTTTACAATATTTTTTCCGTTTGCACAGTAGGTAAATAGAACTGTACGGTTCGTTGCCAAACCACTGTACTGTTCGTTGCATTCTAGGTAATTTTCACTGTACCGTTCGTTGAACTTAAAATGATTTAAATTTTCATTATTGCAGCTATTCTGCAAGCAAAATGCAGACGCAACATCAACACAATTACTCCTGCTATCACTGCAATCTGAAAACAAGTAAATTTGCAGAGCTCATCGATCACAACATCGTGCGATACCCACCCCATGAACTTAAAAAAAGATTACAGATTGTGGGAGCGACAAATAAACCAATTCTGCAAACTGAAAGGCATCGGACATTGTTTTAACATTGGTAATTCCGCAGAAATCGGAAAATATTCATTATAGTAGCTTCCAAAATATTACAAACCCAAGTAATCTTGCAGATTTTATAGTCCTAAAGTTAAACAGGAATTTGCAAACAAAAGGCTCAATAGATAAAAATATGTGAATAAAATAAATCAACATTGTCAGTGTTAACACATGGCTCGCTGCCTGACCTCAGGGTAACGTCACGTAGAAATAACCCATATTAGAGAGGTGTATATAAAACGTTTTTTATAGAATGCAACCAAATGACTATAAAATGAATCAACTCTACAATTACGAAGAATGTAAAACATGTTTCAATCAGCAAAATTCGTACGCATCATAATGTCATTGTCTCCTTAACTTTGTGAAGATGATTTTTGTTCGACATGAAGTCTTCATTCATCAATTATTATTCCTTAAGCTTCATACCTAAGCATATTAAATCTAGTCATATTAGTATCTAGTCCACATAAGCCAAATCATGCTGAAAATCCAGTTTCTTATTTTGTGATTTTTTTTCTCTTTTTTTCTCCTCTTTTTTCTATATTACTTGTTTTATTTTTAAGTCGCGTCCGTATTTTTATTATTGAATCTTGACATTGTATGTTTACGTGTTTCTCTCTTATCCCGAGAGGGGTAGCTAGAGCCAATAAATTCATTTTAATCCAAAAGGCATGTTTCGAGTTATGACGTTACGTCGTCTGAGTTCCGAAACGGTGGGGCCAATCGCCTATCCTTTAACATTGCGGGATGTACAGATTAAGAACTATTTCAGTTGTAAAACATTGCGTTACGCTTTCATGGCATTGGTAAAGGAATATTATTGTGAATGAAATAACATTGCGCGACCTTACATATGCTACATTGGTTCCATCCCATGTTAAGAGATAGGCGATTAGCCCTACCGTTTCGCTAAATGACGTTGTTGCTGCTCAAATGGACGTCACTCAGACGACGTAACGTCATAACTCGAAACCTGCGTATTCAATTCAATTCAGTTTCCCGTTGTTGACACGGTATACTGACGTCAGCTTCTCATTATGACGTCAGTAGTAGTAAAAGTGCAAATTGGTTCTTATTTATGCAAATGAGATGACGTCATCGATGACGTCACGTTGTCATGGCGACGAGCCCTTTCCCACCTCCACCACAGAAGAGTTCCAATCTAGGGGGAGGTAACTCTGGGTCACTATAGTTCCGGCAAAGGGCCCCTGGGCATGTATTCATCCGCGGTGATGCGGTTTTGGCGGTGATTCGGTCTCGGGAAAAAGCTTCCGCGGAGAAAAAGTAGTCCCTAGATGAAATGGTCCGATTGGGTCGAGTGAAGTATCAAAGTGAAGCTTAGGTGAGGGGGCATCTAATGGGCTGAGTGTGGGGTTGAAATAGCGGCCTTCTGCGCATGCGCGGTGGCCGAAGGGTATGGAAATAGCCGTTTTGAGATGTAGGGGAGCCCCTAGTGGACCGATGGGGTCGAGTGAGGTATCAAAGTGAAGCTTATGTGAGGGGGCATCTGATGGGGTGGGTGTGGGATTGAAATAGCGGCATTGTGCGCATGCGCGGTGGCCCAAGGGTATGGAAATAACCGTTTTGGAGCTAGGGGAGCCCCTAATGGTCGAATGGGGTCGAGTGAGGTATCAAAGTGAAGCCTAGGTGAAGGGGTATTTGCTGGCTGGGTGGGTGCATGTAAAATTTTTCCTGAAAAAAAAAAAATACGGAACACGGACTTTATCGAAAAACCTGGGAAAATGCCTATATGGGGTATGAGGGTATATAGGTCGACGGGCTTAACGGGGCTTGTCTATCAATAGAGTTATCTCCCCCTAGTTCCAGGGTGGGTGTATGTAAAAATTTTCCTGAAAAAATACGGAATACGGACTTTATCCTAAATTACGGGAAAATGCCTATATGGGGTATGGGTGGTATAGCACCATCCTGGGAAACCTGCTTCTATACATTTGCGGTAGGGTTGTGGGGTCTCGTTTTACTCGTCTCGTCATTTAGAACATGATAGGAAGTGTCCCCGTGCGAATCGGTGAAATTTTTGAAAAAAGTCACCGAGCCTCATATAGTCCCATACTGAGGGTATAGGATCAATGTTTGTCCCCTGGGAAACGTACTTCTATACATTTGCGGTAGGGTTGTGGGGTCTCGTTTTACTCGTCTCGTCATTTAGAACATGATAGGAAGTGTCCCCGTGCGAATCGGTGAAATTTTTGAAAAAGTACCATATAGCCTCATATAGACATATATATATAAATATATATTCCCATACTGGGGTATAGGTTCAATGTTTATCCCCCTGGGAAACGTACTTCTATACATTTGCGGTAGGGTTGTGTGGTCTCGTTTTACTCGTCTCGTCATTTAGAACACGATCGGAAGTGTCCCCGTGCGAATCGGTGAAATTTTTGAAAAAAGTCACCGAGGCCTGGGTAGGCCCATAGGCCTATACTGCATGGCTATGGGTGTATAGGGCCATACGGGGTGGACATGTTGGAGTCTAGGTGAGTCCCTAATGGTCCAATGGGGTCGAGTGAGGTCTTATTTTCAAGCTCTCGTGGAGGAGCACTTGACTACACTAATGGTTCGTCCGTGTTCAATAGTCTGCGCATGCACAGTCTGGCCGTAGTATAGAAAACAGGCATTTTGGGTGCTATGTAGGGGTGTGTTTGGGTTAGAGATGAGCTAATCACGGTTCGAATGGGTCGTGTGAGGTGTCAAAGTGAAGCTCTCGAGGTGTACATTCCGAGTTGAGGCATGTCCGAAGCATCTGTGACGTCATTGTTGACGTCATCAGTAGGAGTAGTAGCGAAAGTGGATATTTTGGGGCAGTGAAGGAAGGTATTTGGGGTCGAGATGGGCTATTCACGGTTCGAATGCGTCCTGGAAGGTGTCATCTTGTAGTTCTCGGCGTGCAGACCTCGATTTCAGGGCTGTCCGCGTCATCTGTGACGCCATTGGTGACGTCATCAGTACGAGTAGTAGCGAAAGTGGGCATTTTCGGGCAGTACATGAAGGTATTTGGGATCGAGATGGGCTATTCACGGTTCGAATGCGTCCTCGAAGGTGTCATCTTGTAGTTCTCGGGGTGTACATTCCGATTTGAGGGATGTTTGCGTCATCTGTGACGTCATCGGTGACGTCATCGGTACGAGTAGTAGCGAAAGTAGCCATTTTCGGGCAGTACATGAAGGTATTTGGGGTCGAGATGGTGCGGTAGGAATATCATTCTGCGCATGCGCAGACGCAATGCGGAGCTCTCGTCCAATCAGAAGCGAGTATTTCAAATCCGTCACAGAGCTCAGCCAATCAGAAGCGAGTATTTTGACCCGGTGCATTATGGGCCATATCCAAGATGGCGGCACGTATGTTCAAGATGGCGGCACATCCGGTGTCGAAAAATGGCCATTCCGTCGGGATGTGGTCACCTAGTGTCGAAAACTGGTCCTTGTATGGGTCCTGCTAGACGTTTTGACGCCATGATATAGACCGGAGAGAGAGAGAAAACAACAGCAACAAGGATGACACATGAGGGAACAACAACAACAACAAGTTTTTTTTTTCATGTAGTTTATTTTCCCCTCCATCATAACATACCCACGCTGGGGGAGCCGCGTTGGGTATGTTTACAATTCAAGAAAGACTCTTGTCCAATCAGAGACCGCCATTTGCATCTGTTCTATTCGTTCCTGGCCGTTATATGTATTCTTGTCCAATCAGAAGTCGCCATTTCAGAGAGTTCCTTCTTCGGTCATGTTCATTCTGAACCGTTTATTCTAATCATCGTCGGCCAGGCCTGGATATTCTTCGGGCAGCATGTCCTGAAACAGTTGTTTGCGCATTCTGATCGCATTTTCCAGGGGCCTCGGTGGGTGGTAAACCCATATCCTCTTCCAAGTGACGCTTGGTCTTCATGATGGACCTGTGCGTGGGGTCCCCTTTCATTTCAAGCGGTAGTAAGATATACTGTTCATAGATCGCCATAGCTGTTTTCCTGATGCGGGGGCGCATTTGGGTGTACGTCTGTTGTAAATTATCCTCTCCGGCGTCCTCGATCGCTTCAGCGTGAGTATTGATAGCTGCTGTCACAATACGATCCCAGAAGGTAGATTCTGCCTCACTTTCCTGGGATGAAGGCTGATTCTCTGAGGTCAAGCTCTCCATATCAGTAGATAGACTGTCAGCCATCTTGGATTCGGTATCAGTCGATGCACTCTCATCAATCTCTGTATCAGTATCTGCCTCAACGGGCTCCTCGGCGTCTTCAGTCCCATGTATATTTTTCTGGTGTCGCATCATATCGTAATGTCTGGTGAACGTGCGTTCACACTCAGAACAAGTATAAGCCATGTTGACGGTTGAACGTCGACTGTGCGTGTTTTGGGAATACGCTCGCTTTTATAGACAGTAACGCCCATCAACGCTTAGCTCAACGCTTCAACGCCCTGGTGAATTAGCTCAGAAGCTCTGATTTCATGGAATTGACACCAATTCATCGAAATGCAGTGACGCCCGTCAACGCCCGTCGTTACGCCTTAACGCTCGTCTCAACGCTTTAACACACTTTCTTAATGCTTTAACGTTGTTTAATGATGCGTTCGAACAAATGTTTCTTTTGTGCTATTGCTCTGACATACGCCGCTTTCCAGTTCATGCCCGAGGTTTTCAACATCGACGCTGTTCTTTCAATTTCCATATGGACTGGGTCCTTATCAACAATTTCATATGGGTCAGTAAGTCGACATACTGCTGACGTAAAGCCCGTCGTAGTCTGGGTGCCAATCTGTTATGGGCTAAAATTGCAGCTTCCTCTTTCGAATACCCTTTGTATTGAAACTTGTTTCCTTTGGCCTCCAAAATCTCGCCCATCTCGGCGTCCATACTTTCTTTGAACAAATCCTTCCATAGCCTCGAGTTCACGTTATGTTCTTCAACCTCGTGTTGGGCCTTCACGGTTGGGTGATATTCCGGGACTGATGGTATGAAGCGGACCCGCTGTATGGGGGTGGGTTGCTGCTGCTGCTCTGCCACGAGTGGACTCGGCGCATGGTGTAGGGGTATATGCCGTTGTGGTGATTCCTCGCCGGGTAACAGGTGGGTCGTCAGCCGACCATCTTCGGGGGTATGGGCTTTTAAATCTACGAACAGGTAGCCGCACGGACGAATTGTCGCTTCTTGAAACGCCCGCATAAAATGGTCAATGTTCTGAGGATAAATTCGACTACCAAACACACGGATTTGTGCTCTGTCAATGGGATTGAAGAACAACACAAAGTATTGGCAGTTCAAGGCAATATCTCTGGACGCCTTCCCTTGAGGAAAGAGATTCTGAGTCAAATAGATGACGGACAGATTTCGATGATGGGACCCTTTGGTGAATAGGTCGGCGATTTTCGAATTGTCCTTGGCCGCACTCATCAGATCATCGAGCACTACCACGCTGGTCTGCTCGGAATCGAAGTAATAGGGTTCGTCTATGTCGTGAGGAATTCCTGGAACAAAGCTCACATTCTGTAGTCGTGCAGTTTCGTAGGCGGGCTGCCATTGGTTATAACACCAAACAACACGTGTCGGAGCTGGGGTTGCCACACCTTCCTCTAAGAACTTCATCACCCAGGACGTCTTTCCACACCCCGTAGGGCCGCTCACCGTCATCGTATAGGGATGTTCTACTGCACTTGTTGGACCTATAGCGGGACTCGGCGGTGTCTCTTGGTTGTGTTTGCGTTGAATGTGCCTGAGCATACTATCGCGACGAGAGAATGCTCTCTCACAGAACGTACACGTACACGACATGTTCATCAGTCGACCAATACATATGGACTGATGATGGACACATGTTCATTCCTACATTTAAAGACTCTACCACCACCACACACACCACTACCGACTCCACCAACACCACCACCGCACACCACCAACACCACCACCAACGCCACCAACGCCACCATCAACGCCACCAACGCCACCACCAACGCCACCAACGCCGCCACCGGGCGTCAACGCCTGGTGGTGGTGGTGGTGGCCGGAAATGACCTTTGACCCCGGCGCGCGCGGTGTAAAGGTTTCCACCGTGCGGTGGAAACCTTTGCGCGCCGGGGTCAAAGGTCAGTTCCGGCCACCACCACCACCACCACCACCGGGCGTTGACGCCCGGTGGTGGCGTTGGTGGCGTTGGTGGTGGCGTTGGTGGCGTTGGTGGTGGTGTTGGTGGTGTGCGGTGGTGGTGTTGGTGGAGTCGGTGGAGTCGGTGGTGGTGTGTGTGGTGGTGGTAGAGTCTTTAAATATAGGAATGAACATTGTGGAAACCTTTGCGCGCCGGGGTCAAAGCTCAGTTCCGATCACGTGAACGGAAGCGGAAGTGACCTCACAGAGGTCATATGCAAATGTCACTTCCGAGCTCTGAGCTCCACAGGCTTTGAGCTCCAAGAGCTCCGATCTAAGAAACACACTCGCAAGCACACACTTACACACACACAGAGGCATTCATGCATACACACATGTATACACACACGCACACGCACACACACGTATACCCAGACGCATATACACACGCACGCATACACACACGCGTACACACTCACAAGCACACACACACACACACAGAGACATACATACACATGCATACACACGCATACGCAGGCATACACACACACGTACACACACACACACATACACAGAGACGCATACACACATACGGTATACATGTACAACCTGCGCACGGTCGTTCAATCGGGAGGATGTTTTACTGCGCCATGAACGCTCACTCCACGAGGGTGCGAAGGAACAATGTTATGAATGTGGTCGGCTTTTCAAACGACCCAGTCAGTTGCTGCGACACCAACGATTGATTCATAGTTCATCACCACGGTATGAGCGACAACCTTCTACTGAAGAGGAGCCGTGGAAGGTCAGACCCAGTGAAGATAAGCCCGGGGAGACGAATGCCACTGGTGATGCGATGACGGAGAGTCTGTCAATACCCACAGTTCAGAAGAGCCTGGATATCCAGCCGGACCCCAGCATTGCTGCTCCCAGTCATTCGCCTGACAACATCGAACATTTTATGGTCGAGCCCATAAATGTTCCCAGCGATCTCTTACAGGACAACCATCCAGTGAGTGACGACGATCGGGGCCATTGGTCCATGACACGGTACTGTTTCCACAAACATCGCCCTATTCAAGATATCTACAATTTCCCACTGACCAAACTCACCCGTTTACGCAGCTACGTGGGAGCCATCTCCGAAGATCAAACTACGGCCTTCAAATTAAATGTCGCTTTCGGGTACATCTTATGTCACAAAAGGACGGACCAGTTACGGTATTATTACCCCAGTGCCAACAACCTTGTGTTTGACCTGCCGTTTACCATCATTCACCGGGCGTCGCTAGAGATGATGCTGACCCAAGTGGAACAATTGGATGCCTTGAGATGGGCCCATCGTCAACGCCCCAACACACAATGGGTGGTAAAGAGGGTAACCAATGTTACGTTTTTCGTGATCAAGACGACCAATCAACCCATCGGGTGAATGCGTCACCCATGCACTGATGAATACCACAACATGCCGTACATACTCTCTATGTCTACATGCTGATCGTTGACTTGAGCTCAGTAAACACTTGTGCCTGATGTGATGATGCGTTGAATAATAAAACACGGTGTTTGATATTTCGAATGCGAACATACTAAACATACCCAGGGCGGCTCCCCCAGCCTGGGTATGATGTAAAATTTGGGGATAATAAACTATATGACAAAAACTTCTTGTTGTTCTCTCATGTGTCATCCTTGTTGTTGTTGTTCTCTCTCCGGGGCTTTTAGAACTCGGCGCATGCACACACGCACCCAGACACACAGACGCATACACACACACACACACACACACGTACGCACACATGCACACAGACACACACACATACACACACACGTACACGCAAGCACACGTGCACAGACACACAGACGCATACACACACACACAGACGCATACACACACACATGCACGCACACACACACACACAGACGCATACACACACACACACACACACACACACACACACATGCATTCTCATTGCGCATTGCGCCGCAAGGTCAATGGGGCTCGACATGCGCTTTCATACTACTAATCCATCCTTCACTGCCCCAAAATTGCCACTTTCGCTACTACTCGTACCGATGACGTCACTAATGACGTCACAGATGATGCGAACATCCCTTAAATCGAAATCTACACCCTAAGCGCTACAAAATGGCACCTCACACGATCCATTCGGACCAAGGATGGTCCCTCTCTACCCCAAACACCTTCCTTCACTGCCCCAAAATGCCCACTTTCGCTACTACTCGTACTGATGACGTCACTGATGACGTCACAGACGACGCGGACATCCCTAAAATGAAGATGTACACCCCGAGAGCTACAACATGACACCTCACACGACGCATTCGGCCCAAGGATGGTCCCTCTCTATCCCAAACACCTAACTGCACTGCCCCAAAATGTGCACTTTCGCTACTACTCGTACCGATGACGTCACCGATGACGTCACAGATGAAGCGAACATCCCTAAAATGGAGATGTACACCCTGAGAGCTACAACATGACACC